>JAUPFM010000099.1:0-123830 GCA_033026295.1 Channa striata
AATTATTGTTGTTTTCCCTCTTTCATGACTGTGTTATGCACTAAGCTTCACTCCTATATGTAAATGGCTACTGATGTTCTGATCACTCGTCTTGTATTTAGTTCTTCATTATGGGAATCTTCAGGATCTTACAAGCTGCTTTTAACAGAAACTTCAGAGCTATTTATGCATTTGGGAACGCCTCCTGCTTGTTGTTGTTGGTTTCCCAAATCTTATTTATCAATTACATTTTTTTGTAATTTCAAATCTTCTGATCTGTGACAGACGTCCAAACTTAGGTTTACATTTTAATTTAGTTTCCATTACAATTGATGAACGGTAGATCATAGGTGAGAGTGAACACACTGAGGGATTCGGGTAAATAGCGGGGAAAAAGCAAGCAGGACTAAAACTAATGTTCAAGGAGACAAAAACCAAAAATTCACAATCTCCTACACAAAGTTCAAACACAATCTTAGGAAGCTGCTTTTAACAGGAGTTCTCAAACTCACAGGGAGCCCAGGGTCGGAATACACAATCTCACAAAGGCACGAGTGTGTGTGACTCACAATACGAAGATCGCTGGAAGGGAGGCCGGGGCTGAGTTTTGCAGCAATGGGTGCACAGGTATACAGGCGTGATGCGGGCTTGGCCGGTGAGTAAAGCAGACAGGTTCTCAGACGAACAGAAATGCAGGATAACCAGACGAGCAGGCAGGTTAACTGTAGACAGGTTCACACAGGCGCCTGGCAGGCCATCTCCACGTGGAAAGGTTAACAGGGAAACAGGGTACCAAGGTCCAGAAAGTAAAGCCAGAATGGTGTTGTGATGTGTTGTGTTGTGACAAGTTCAGTCACACCTGCATATCTGACCCAAGATCACACTCATTCTTTATGCATACTGTCAACCTGGTTCATCTCTCCAACGATACTTGGTGATACGATACTGGTCTTGGTGACCAATGTGACGAAGAGAAAATTGGCTCTTCTATCTAAGACACAGGCCTCTATCTGAGGCACACAGTTTTCTTATCATGCTCGGTAAAGTTTGGAGTTGGTATTATATAAATGTGATTGTAGTTGGTATTAGCTGTGGACAACTGAATTACCAACTGAGCTACAACCACCCCAGAATAAAATATGATCCACTATGTGCTGTACACATTATGTTATAAAATCACACTCTCGCCAGAATTTTAAAGGCTTATTTTGTTTTTGTGCAACTTTTTCTTTCTTCTCTTTTCAGTACATTCAATTCAATTCAACTTTATTTATATAACGCCATTACAAAAGGGTCATCTCAGGGCACTTTACATGATAAAGTAAGACTATACAAACATTTAGAGAAAACCCAACAAATCCCCCTTGAGCAAGCCACAGGCAACAGTGGAGAGGAAAAACTCCCTTTACCGGAAGAAACCTCCAGCAGAACCAGGCTCAGGGTGGACGGCCATCTGCCTTGACCGGTTGGGCTGAGTGGAAAGTGGAGAGAGAAAAGAACAGAGCAACAAAAGCAACAACAAAACATTGGGCAGGTTAGTGGGACCAGTAGCTGCACACTGGAGGACACACAGCGCCAAATCTGGGGACACGTGAAGACAGGGAGAGAGAGAGGGGGAAAGACGACTACGGGACAAAGAAGATACAGAGTTAATGTCATACAGTGGTGACATTATAGATGTAGGGTGAGAGGAGAGAATGAAGAGAAGAGGAAGTGGCACAGTGCAGAGTCCCCCAGCAGTCTAAGCCTATAGCAGCATGACTATAACCAACTATAAGCTTTATCAAAAAGGAAGGTTTTGAGCCTAGTCTTAAAAATAGAGAGGGTGTCTGCTTCCCGAATCTGGACTGGGAGCTGGTTCCACAGGAGAGGAGCTTTATAGCTAAAGGCTCTGCCTCCCATTCTACTTTTGGAAATTCTGGGAGCCACAAGTAGGCCTGCACTTTGGGACTGAAGTGGTCTAGTAGGATGGTATGGTACTAGGAGATCTTTTAATATGATGGGGCTTGACCAATTAAAGCTTTATCGGTAAGAAGAAGGGTTTTAAATTCTATTCTACATTTAATTGGAAGCCAATGGAGAGAAGCTAATGAAGGTGAAATATGATCTCTCTTACCAATCCCAGTCAGTAATCTTGCTGCAGCATTTTGGATTAATTGGAGGCTTTTTAGAGAGTTACTGGGGCAGCCTGAAAGTAGAGAATTACAATAGTCCAATCTAGAAGTAACAAATGCATGGACCAGTTTTTCAGCATCGCTTTGGGACAGGATGCTCCTAATTTTGGCAATGTTCCGTAGGTGGAAGAAGGCAGTTCTAGAGATTTGTTTTATGTGTGAGGTAAATGACAAATCCTGGTCAAAATGACTCTGAGATTCCTTGCAGTACTACTGGGGGGCAAGAGTTATGTCATCTAAAGTAGCAATATGGTTAGAAAACATGTTTCTTAGATTTTTAGGCCCAAATACAGTAACTTCAGTTTTGTCTGAGTTTAGAAGAAGAACATTATACGTCATCCAGTCCCTTATGTCTTTTAGACATGCTTGTAGTTTGATTAATTTATTTGTTTCACCAGGTTTTCATAGATAACTGTGTGTCATCAACGTAGCAGTGAAAATTTAGTGTTTTCTAATAATGTTGCCAAGGGGAGACATATATAGAGTAAAGAGTATTGGTCCTAATACAGAGCCTTGTGGAATTCCATAACTAACTTTTGTGTATGTCGAAGATTCGTCATTAACACGAGCAAATTGGAATCTATCTGATAGATACGATTTAAACCAGTTTAGTGCAGTTCCTTTAATTCCGATAACATGTTGTAGTCTCTGTAATAATATTCTGTGATCAATGGTGTCAAATGCAGCACTAAGATCTAGCAGAACTAGTATAGAGACAACCCCATTATCTGAAGCCAGAAGAAGATCGTTGGTGACTTTAATCATTGCAGTTTCTGTGCTATGATGAACTCTAAATCCTGACTGAAATTCTTCAAACAAGTTTCTGTGCAGGTGGTCGCATAATTGCTTTGCAACTACTTTTTCAAGTATTTTAGAAATAAAGGGGAGATTGGATATTGGTCTGTAATGGGCTAAGACACCTGGATCCAGGCTAGGTTTTTTAAGCTACCTTATAGGCCTTTGGTACATATCCTATTTGTAAAGATAGATGAATGATATCTAATATGAACGTGTCTAATAAGGGTAGAGCATCTTTGAGCAGAATAACTGGAATAGGGTCTAGCAGACATGTTGTCGGTTTAGATGCCATAATAGTTGGAGTTAACTCAGCAAGGTCTATGGGCACAAAGCAGTCTAAAAGGGACTGAGGACTTACTGATGATTCTAATGCTGCTGTATTTGTGGGTAGGGTCTGGTAAATTTTATTTCTAATAGCTACAATTTTGTTTCTGAAGAAGGTTATGAAGTCATTGCTGCATAGCATTGAGGGAATACTAGTTTCAACTGAACTATGGCTCATAGTCAGCCTGGCTACAGTGGTGAAAAGAAACCGGGGGTTGTTCTTGTTTTCCTCTATTAGTGATGAATAATAAGCTGTTCTGGCTTTACGGAGGCTAATTTTTATAAGTATAAACTCTTTTTCCAGGCTAAGCGTGATTCTTGTGAGTGAGTGGAACGCCACTTCCTTTCTAGTTTTCGTGACGCCTGCTTTAAATTGGTTTGCGAGCTATACCATGGAGATCGCCTGTTCAGAATTACTGCCTTCTTTTTTAGAGGGGCAACACTATCAAGTATGGAACGTAAAGATGCTGCATAATTATCAGTAAGGTCATCAACTTGTACAGGAGTACAGTTAATGAGGCTACTCTCAGTTATATCGGTACATGTTGAAGTAAATGATGAAGGGATCATTTCCTTAAATTTGTTCACAGTGTTTTCAGATAAACACCTACTGAAGCAAAACTTTTTCCTAGCTGCTGTGTAGTCCATTAAATTAAATTCAAATGTTATTAGAAAGTGGTCAGAGAGAACAGAATTATGAGGAAATACTGTTAGTTTATCAATTTCAATGCCGTATGCAAGGTCTAGGGTGTGACTAAAACAATGATTGAGTTCTTTTACATTTTGACAGAAACCAATTGAATCTAATAATGAAGTAAATGCCGTGTTAAGGGAGTTACTGTCAGCATCTACATGAATGTTAAAATCGCCCACTATGACGACTTTATCTGCACTAAGCACTAAGTCGGCTAGAAAATCTGAGAATTCAGTCAAAAATTCAGAATAAGGGACTGGAGGACGATACACGATAACAAATAGGAGTGAATTTTGAGTTTTCCAAATTGGGTGTGAAAGTCTCAGAGTAAGACTCTCAAATGAGTTATAACTATGTTTAGGTCTGTGGTTTATTGATAAGCTTGAGTGATAGATTGCTGCTACTCCTCCACCTCGGCCTGAGCTTCTAGGACCATGATAGTTAATATGACTTGGGGGGGTCGACTCATTTAAACTGACATATTCTTCCTTCTGCAACCAGGTTTCAGTGAGACAAAATAAATCGAATTGATGATCGTTTATCAAGTCATTTACTAACAGAGATTTAGATGAGAGATCTGATATTTAATAATCCACATTTAATTGTTTTAGTTTTTTGTTCAGTAAGAGGAGCAGTCCTGATTTTTATTAAGTTATTATGATTAACTCCTCTTGTGATCATTTTTAGTTTGTAAAATTTAGTTAATCGGGGAACAGACACAGTCTCTATAGGAATGTGGGAGTTATGGGGGGGTGACGGCGGTGAGGATACTGCAGAGAGGCGTGTAGGACTGGATCTCTGCGTCCTAGGCTCAACTCTGAACTGTCAATCTTTTGGTTGTCTAATAAAATCAGCCATATTTTTTGATAAGACAGAGGCACCATCCAAAGTAGGATGGATGCCGTCTCTCCTAATCAGCCTAGATTTTCCCCAAAAACTTTTCCAATTGTCTATGTAGCCCACATCGTTTGCTGGACAACACCTAGACAGCCAGCGGTTGAGTGACGACATGCGGCTATACATGTCGTCACTGATCAGATTTGGCAGGGGTCCAGAGAAAACTACGGAGTCCGACATTGTCTTTGCAAAGTTACACACCGATTCAATATTCGTTTTGGTGACCTCCGATTTGCGTAATCGGGCGTCATTTGTTCCTGCATGAATAATAATCTTACTGTATTTACGTTTATCCTTAGACAGTAGTTTCAAATAGGATTCGATGTCCCCCGCTCTGGCCCCAGGGTAACACTGGACTATGGCCGCTGGCGTCTCTAACTTTACGTTTCTGACTATGGAGTCGCCAATTACCAGAGTTCATTCCTCAGCGGGTGTGTCGCTGAGTGGGGAAAATCGATTGGAAACGTGAACCGGCTGGTGGTGAACCTGGGGCGTCTGTTTAGCATTAGATCGCTTAGGAACCGTCACCCAGCCGGCCTGGCTTACCGGCTGCTCGGGTACTGCTGGGGAACAGCTAACAGTGGCTAAACTAACAGTGGCTATGCTAGGTTGGTCCGCACCAGCTACCGGGGCCTGACTAGCTGGATTGTTTGTCATGGAGCTTTCAATTCAGAGAGCCTCGCCTCCAAAGCCGCAATAACCTCACACTTATTACAAGTAGCGTTATCACTAAAGGAGGCCGAGGAAAAACTAAACAAGTGGCAGACAGAGCAAGTCAGAGGAGAGAGAGAAGGAGACGGAGAAGCCATTGCTAGGTGCTAGGCTAACGAAGCTAGATCGAGTCAGTTTAGTTAGCGTTAGCTAGTTTGTTTAGTTATTTCAGGAGAGCAGGTGTTTGCGTAAACAAATCTTATGCCCCAAGTGATAGTTTATACACAGAGAAATCACTAATTTAGAAAACAAGAACTACGATTAACCAGTGAACAATCCTTCGGCAGAGACCCGAAACAGTGTGACAAAACAGGAAGTGACACAATACGCTTACTGCAGGAGGAGCCAGTCAATAATGTGCAGCTTTTTATATCAGCCTACGTTATGTTATAAGTTGTGCTATTTACTCATTTAAATAAAACGATGGCACTGATGGAAGAGTGTGTCCAGTAGGTGTCACATTTGTGCTTTGGATCAGACACAGAACTTTGACTTACACATACATTTATGAAGGATTTAACCATATAAAGTGGTTAAATCTGCTCCACCTTTTTTAAACTTTGACTGTAATATTGACTGTAATGTGCCACAATTATCATAATGAATATTCTTTTCTTAGTGGTGAGAATATGTGGAGAATTATGTCAACCTTTCCCCTCCAGTAACAGCGACCTGTCAAACCCTCTGTGCACAGCAGCTGGTTCCAATAGTCAAACCTACTGCTGCGCCTCTTTCTCCAACGTCATCTTTCTGGATTTGGGGTTTTATATTTTTTCTTATTCTTTGCATAGTAAATGTGATGGTGCAGAAATTTCTGGCAGCGACAGAAGATTCAGGGTATGTGTTTTCCATATCTGCAGTTCTCATTTGAATAATAAAAGAGAAAAGGTTCTGCTGAAACGTATCTTAACCACGTGTTGTATTTAGGTGCTGTATTTGATTTAAATACTGGTTATCCCATTTCTTTTTTACAGATAACTTTTGTACAGCATGATTCCGAGCTCTGTTTAAAAAGTTAGTAACACAAAGAAACGTTATTTTTTTGTCTGTCCTTTATCAACAGTTTCATATCAAAGGAATTTTAAACAGAATATATTTAAATGCCTATTAGTTACCACAGAGCTTGGAATGTTAAGACCTTTTTTCCATTAGAGAAACCATAATGTTTAGTAGTGTGACTTGTAAGTTATAAATGGGTCCTCCTGGAAGGAAATTATGTTAAATGTAGGTTTAGGAGAGCTTAAGCTTAACCCTCTTCTCACCAGAAATAAGAAAAATAGTGATGGAGTGCATAAAAAGTTAGTACAGTATGAAAATTACATTGGTGAAAAGGTTTGCATCCGACTTGATAAATTAAATAAAAATTAACTTCATTTCTGAAAAGAAACATTGTGTTTGTTGATTTAAAAAAATCTTTCTTTACCATTATAAAATAAGGGGATGCAAACTATATTCACCCACCTTTGGTAGTCTGAACTTTGTCTGATCAGTGTGTATAGCAAGCAAATAACTTGCAGATGACATTTAAAGGTCTATGAATTTAAAAAGACATGAATGGTGGGCTTGTTTTTATTAGACTGAAGAATAAAACTGATCAAACCTAGAGAGCAGCACTGCATAGCACTACATAATATAATGTTGTTCTTCCTTATTGTGGCCCGAAAGCATAAAGGTTTTTTTGTCTCTTCAGTGGTTTCAAGAGGAAATTAGAAGATGGGATTAACAAAATTAGGAGAAAGCATACAGTCAATGCAATTTTATTTTTTTTAACAAATTTGTTTTTCTTCCGAATGACAAAGATCAGTAATCATGTGGCATGCGGTGTATATACATGAGAGCAGCATTTCCTCATAAGAATTTTTTTACCAGTGACAATGTACTTCAATGCAAATTAATTTATAACTATTTTTGAAACGCATTTTTCTGGATTTTTTTTTGTCATTGTTGTCTCTCACTGTTCAAATAAACCTACCATTGAAATTATAGACTGATCATTTCTTTGTTAGTGGGAAAACTTACAAAATCAGCTGGGGTTCAAATAATTTTTTCCCTCACTGTATGTTAGTCTGTCTGTGGTTGTTAGCCCTGAGTGGTACAATGGTAGGTTATACCCTCAGATATGTTTATGTACATACAATAATCTGTTGATTTGATGAAAGCACAGCTGATCCATTTTAGTACGAGCATGTTTCACTTCTGGGTTGGTCCCTGTGTGACTCTGAAATCCTGATCTTCTTCTGACTTTACCTGGAGCGGGTGTATGTGAAAACCCAAAGTCTGAGTAAGATGGTCCTGAGATTATCCAGAGTTTATCCTGCAAGCTCACTATTACAAAGTCATTATTATGTGTGTGACCCTGTGTCTGGAGCAGGCTCCTCTGTCCCAACATGTCCCGAGACTTAAACTGAGCACATGGGCTTTTGGCAAAGCTTCAATCAGTCGTCTGTCACAGGGGCTTTTTGCATTTTTTGGACTCGTGCATCTGATGTGCTGTAAAAAAGACTCTTTCACTTTGGAATCGGTGATTTTTCAACCACTGACCTCGGGTGTTCAGCTTGGAGGACGTGTTGGTTTAGAATAATAGGCTAATTAGTAAAATGGTGATTCTATTAATTGTTTGTAAATGATCACTAGTGGCAGCCCTAATATTTAGGCTACTGTCAAACCACTAGAGCTGACAACATCAGAAACACTGAGGGATCTGAAAGAAATGCGAGAAAGGAAAATGTGAGCAGCACACAAATGCCTACCAAAAAAAAATCTTGGCCTTTGTTCACGGTTTCTCCCCTTTTTATTCTCTAAGTTTCTTTTTTAGCTTGAAATGGGTTTTAAATGGTAGAGTATGACGGGGATTATGTTGAAATTACCATCCCTTCACCTAAAATACCAAATAGTGCTTCACTTGAAATTCAATTTTTGTCCAGCATACATTATTGTTTATTCTGTTTACTTTGTCAGTTATTGGAACAACGAGAGCTCTGATAGCGGTTGCTGTGATCCTTCATCTGCTGATTAACATAGAAAGTGTTGATGAAGTAAGTTTCATTAAGTTTTTTAATGTTTTGTGTTCACTTTGTAACCTGCCCATTTATACCTAACTCCCATTATTCAAAGAAAACTCCCACAGATGATCTACATATTATTCTTTTTCAAAATCATGTTGCTTTGGCATAACAAAACCCAAAAAGTAGAAAACCCAGGAACAAAACTCAAAACCCAAAAAGTCCACAAAAATACTAGAATCCTTTTACTCAAAGAAAACACAAGACGACAAGGGAATCAGGCAACAGAGAACTCACAACAAGAGCGTGGGTCAAAGATTCAATAAAGTTGATCCAGCGACGAGAAACAGGTGAGAGGGGCTTAAGACAGGGAGGCAACAGGTGACCAGTGTTAGGTTGATTAGGAGCAACGGGGAGGAACAGGCTGAGACAGAAAATGCGGAGAATCATAAACTAGGGTAACCAGGGCAACAGTGACCGGAGTGGACTCATGACAACTTTGCCACTGAGCTGAAACCTTTTGCCAAATTGCAGCTTCTTTCACGCATGTGCTAAAATTTTACCTGGAGGCGGTTGCATGTCGGAATGCAACTATCTGAGTGAGATGCTCCAGAGATTAGACAGAGTTTGTCATCTGCAAGCATTTATCAGGTGTCAGTATACACATGCTTATAGTCATTAGACAGAGACCGGCAATGATTTTCCATGTCAGCTCCTGGTGGAAGCAGCTAGCTACAAACTGGCTTCAACTGAAGTATTTTCCACAATGGTGGAGGTCTGGAAAGCCCTGCAGGTTTGGGAAGTGGAATGTTAAGACAATTAAAATAATATCTGCAATGACAGTCTAAATACCTCACAGATTATTAATGGAAATAGATGGCTTTCTTCCTAACGTGTATGTTGATTGACTCATTTGGATTTATGTAGTTTTATATCAAATAAGTCAGATTATTTATATACAGCAGCAAACTGACAAGTCAACATCAACTTGACAGCTAAGAACTGACAAACGGTCTTTTCTACCTGTCTTGCTCTTGTGTTAATTCCACAAATTAAGTTGTATCGAAAATAAAAAATTGCCAAGAACAATTTGTCTTTCCGTGTCCTCTGTTGTATTCTCTGGCACATATATGTTAAAATCATAACATGTACATTTCAAAAATGTATAACTTATTGCAACCTATTGTATTCTGTATGATACTTAATAAGTAATGATTTTATGACTGATATGATGAAACATGATGTGCAATAAGCTCCACAGTGATTGGTGACACCAAGCTTTACAAGAATTTCTTGTTTACCTTTTGTAAAATTTCGCCAGCCACTAAAGGCAACCGAGCCTGGATACAAAATGTGAGCAGGAAGGTCGTTCAGTGTAAAATCAAACAGTAAATCAGGCGACGCTGAAGGGACCAGCCGGAAGAAGCACATTTTCATACCACTAAACCAAGACACTGCATAGTCATTCAGGTGGATCTTCATGGACAGCAGTGTTAGAATCATCAATAACACCCTCAAGCTGCTTTTTACCCATAGATCTGGCTGAGCTAACTTCAACCATTCCATCATCAAAATGTCCGCCAGACCCGACCCTGATCAGACGGCTGAAGGAAGCTTTACCCTAATTAGCATCAGCAGCTAGAAGTTAAGGTTTGTTCCACAGTTCATATTTTGGCTGCAGTCCTTTTTATGAGTACTTAAAAATCTTTTCTGTGTCCATTTGTTAAAACTACGTCTCCACTCACATAAGAATTCTGGAATGTAAGTGTATGAATTAAAAACAAAATATTTCTGCTTGTGTGTTTTGATTTCATTTTGCCTTTTTTCTTTATTATTATCTACAATTGGTTCATTTAGACATGAGTTTGACTGTTTCATGCAGTCACAGTATGAACTAAATCAGCATAGAAAGAGGAAATTAGAATATGAATGAAATAAATGAAATATAGTTAAATAAGGTATAACCGATAAATATTCTGTCCAAAGTCCAAATTATTAGCCTGTTTAACGTAATGATGATAAACATTATAAAATTTTTACTAACACCTCCAGTGTTTGCATCAAATGCCAGTGAAGAGTACAGTGGGACATCAATACGCCCAATTATAATATATATTTCATGTTAGTATTATAAGTATTACTTCCAACTTAAACTCAATATTTGGAATTATGGTATTAGGGTAGATTAGGGTAACCCAATACAAATTAAAATATAGACCTCATAAGGTGCTGTTAAGCTAAAAGCACACACACCTGAGCATGTTTTATACAAAATGAAACCTATGACAAGAGCAAGTTCATTGTATGTGTTGCATAGTTGGCCTATACAATGATTTCCAAGTGTGAGCATTATTCTTAGGCAAGTACAAACTTCACTGATAATTAGATCATGTATGTGTTGATTTTGCGATGTCATGCAGAAGAAAATGGCTTTGGTTTAATCAGACATAAGCACCCCATATGATTGATAATACAATAACATTTAAGTGACTACAACCATATATCTGAGGTTCCCTTCCACTTTTTGGCTTATGGCTTATGTACTTGGAAATTAGAAATACTGTAAATTAGGAATCCTAATGATCACAATTATGAGTTTTAGTTGGAGTGTATATTTACTGGAAATTGTTAATTTAGTTAATTTATTTAGATTAGTTTGACAGTGTGGGTTAGTTTTTTGTCTAAAAGGGATTTTTTGATTAGCAGTAATGAAACCAGGGGTAGTAAATGATCTGCCTGCGTAGAGTTTTTATCCAGAGCAGTAGTGTATGTACTCACAGTTATGGACTGAAAAATCTACTTCATATGTTTATGACATCACTATTGAACTAAGTAGTCTGAGTTGATCCAGAGTTAATAATTACCTTTCTCTTTGACGAACATTTTCCAGGTTGTATGAGCCAATGACAGCTTTCCCAGTGTTTGTTCTGATTTTGTATTTTTCTGCAGTCACGTTGTGTCTTAGTAAGTTGGATAAACTAATAGCTAATACATGTACATCGCAGATGACATCATCTAAGACGTTAGATAGGTGCTTTTCTAAGCCTGCATAAGTTATTGTCATGGAAACTAACGCTTCTATTGCATTTTGGTTGACAGAAAGACACTTGAGCAACAAGTGTGTGTACTAGACCAGTGCTTAGCTGTGGAGGCACACAGTGTTTTTACAGTGCTCGGTGGAGTTTAGGTATTATATCAACGTGATTTGTAGAACTATTGTTGTCAGCTGTACTGTGGAACACAGAAGTTCAATAAATCTGCAACGTTTTTTTTATAATACATGATGGGAAAAGCCGAAAGAGAAGTAGTAGGATCATTAAAGTGGATAATTTATGGTTTATAGATAAGGTGACATGTATAATGAAAAAAATCTGGAATTAAGATTTAGAAATAGTTAATAAAAAATATTATTACGAAAATGTATGAAATCAGAAAAGAATTTATATTTGCCCCCCCCCCCCACCAGGTGTGGCTCCAACCAGCCACCAGTGTAAAAAACTCCCCTGCAAAAGCCCCTGAAGGGACAAGCTAAAGGCCTTTGAAGCTAAGACACCAGATTATTTCCATTTGCCTTTTCACATCTGGCACAAAGACACTGAGGAGGTCCACAGCGTGAGTCTAAAGGCCGGGTGGATTGGTCCGCGGACTTTGGGCAGGGTGGATTGGTGTGGAAAGTGTGGAGGTGGATCAGTTTGCCAGAGACACTGTGTAAGGACAAAGAGGAGAGAAGATCTGTTAAATTAAAAACATGCATTTCATCAGCTGCGCTACACCATGGTCCACGCTAGAGAAAAAAACAGGTCAGCAGCTACGTGGCATTTAATAAAAACTTTTATACGTTCTTATACAAAAACAGGTTCAGCAGTTCTAATCCCCAACTTGAAACCCATGGCCTTTGTCCAAACCTTAAAGTGTCCATTCTCTAGTTTGTATTCTGCTGTCCATCATACGGTAGTTTTACTCCAGACTCCCCTGGATGGTTGTACCTCAGATCCAGTTTACTCAGATGGGAGGGGTTGGAGTTTAGGGCTGAGGCAAGGGAACCACAGCGTTTCTCTGTGATCCGACAGCCCGATAGCCTACAAACACACACACACACATTTTTACATTTATGATATAAATAGCATATAGGCATGTTTCCAGGATAAACAGGATTCCATGTGTAAATATATATATATATATATATACAGTATGTATATATGTGTGTCCGCAATTGTGTCAGGATTAGATTTAAAAGGTCCTAAGAACAAAAAGTTTTTATCTACAGTCCAGAACATGTGAGTGACTTTACCAGCAAACTAAAGTCACAATACGGTAGGCATTTAATCTAACAGTGATCCTCTTCATAGCATCAAACTAACTGGTCATCTGTTAAATGAACCAAACCCTGACCTGAGAGTTTCTAGTCAGAAATGTGGACTCTGCAGTTCTAGATAAAGGATCTTCAGTCTAGAATCCCGGAAGTCCAGCTCTCTCAGATTGGAGGACTGAGAGCTGAGAACTGATGACAGAGCATCAAAGCTTTTCAATGACCGATTACAGCCACTCAACCTGAAGAAGCAAGAAAATATTTTCATTGTTAAAATATTACATTAAAAAAGTAAAAATATACATATATATCTTATTTATGTATGTATCATAGAACTTACAGAGCTATCCGAGAGGCTTTGATCACTGGCAGCAGCCTCAGAAGAGCCTCCTCTGAAGCATAGAATTTCTTTACGTCAAACACGTCCAGATCATTTTCAGATGACGCTGGGATAAAGACCAGAGCTGACCACTGACCAGGAGACAGTTTCTCTGTGGACAGTCTCCCTGATCTCAGGGACTGTTGGATCTCCTCCACCAGAGAATGATCCTTCAGCTCATTTAGACAGTGAAACAGATTGATGCTTTTCTCTGCAGAAAAGTTCTCACTGATCTTACTCTTGATGTATTGGACTGTTTCCTGATTAGATGTTGAGCTGCTTCCTGTCTGTGTCACCAGGCCTCGTAGGAGAGTCTGATTTTTCTGCAGGGAAAGACCCAAGAGGAAGCGAAGAAACAGGTCCAGGTGTCCATTTGGACTCGCTAAAGCCTTGTCCACTGCGTTCTGGTAGAAGATCTTCCATTTGTTACTGAAAAGTCTAATCTGCAGTGAGGTTGACGACTCTGACAGCAGATTGACTCCAGATTTGATGAATGTCAGATGGACATGAAGAGCAGCCAGAAACTCCTGGACACTCAGATGGATGAAGCAGAACACCTTGTCCTGGTACAGTCCTCTCTCCTCTATAAAGATCTGTGTGAACACTCCTGAGTAAACTGAGGCTGCTCTGATATCGATGCCACACTCTGTCAGGTCGGATTCATAGAAGACCACGTTTCCTTTCTCCAGCTGCTCGAAAGCCAGTTTTCCCAGAGCCTCAATCATCTTCCTGGTCTCTGGATTCCAGTGTAGATCTGTGTCAGCTCCTCCATCATATTTGACGTTCTTCAGTTTGGACTGAACAACCAGGAAGTAGATGTACATCTCAGTCAGGGTCTTGGGCAGCTCTGCTCCCTCTCTGGTTTTCAACACATCCTCCAGAACTGTAGCGGTGATCCAGCAGAAGACTGGGATGTGGCACATGATGTGGAGGCTTCGTGAGGCCTTGATGTGGGAGATGATTCTGCTGGCCTGCTCCTCATCTGTGAGTCTCTTCCTGAAGTACTCCTCCTTCTGTGGGTCAGTGAACCCTCTGACCTCTGTCACCATGTCGACATACTCAGGAGGGATCTGATTTGCTGCTGCAGGTCTTGTGGTTATCCAGAGGCGAGCAGAGGGAAGCAGGTTCCCGCTGATGACGTTGGTCAGCAGCACGTCCACTGAGGTGGACTCTGTGACATCAGTCAGGATCTGATTGTTGTGGAAGTCCAGAGGAAGTCGACACTCATCCAGAGCAATGAAGATGAACACAACCTGGAACTCTTCAAAGCTGCAGATTCCTGCTTCTTTGGTTTCAGGAAAGAAGTGATGAACAAATTCCACCAAACTCAACTTTTTCCCTTTCAGCACATTCAGCTCCCTAAAAGTGAAGGGAAATATGAACTGAATGTCCTGGTTGGCTTTATCTTCAGCCCAGTCCAGAGTGAACTTCTGTGTTAAGACTGATTTCCCAATGCCAGCCACTCCCTTTGTTATCACTGTTCTGATTGGTTTGTCTCTTCCAGGCGAGGATTTGAAGAGGTCTTCACATTTAATTGTTATTTCAGATGTGGACGGTTTCTTCAGTCCTGTTTCAAACTGTCTGACTTCATGTTCACTGTTGACCTCTCCAGTTCCTCCCTCTGTGATGTAGAGCTCGGTATAGATCTGGTTCAGCAAGGTTGGGTTTCCTTGTTTAGCAACCCCCTCAAACACACACTGAAACTTCTTCTTCATGTTGGATTTCAGTTTACGGTGGCATGTGGTGGCAATCATTTCTGGATGAATACATTAAAAAAATTACTTTAGATTCGGGAGGAGTCCTTATGGATTACTGTCTTGTGGTGTGTTTGATTAAAAGTAACCACAAACTCCTAATTAGATTTTTTGTTTACTATCGTAAAGCTGAATGCAAACTCTGAAGTCTTAAGATGTAGTTACTTACAGTCATACTCATATTTCTCAAGAATATTTTAAAAACGTTTAATATTTGTAATTAAGATCTATAACAACAACAGTTCTATACATTAACTCGAACATAACCTGAAATTCTTTGTTTTCCAACTTTAGTTTACCTTCATAATCCCATAGAGACTCTACAGTCCGTGATCTTTCACTAAATATATGTTTTGTCTTTTTTCATTTTCATTTTGTTCTTTTCAGTAAAAGTTGCCTTGTTCATTAAACACTGGTTGCTACTTATCAGAAGAATGTGAGTATTTTCAGTCTCACTGGATTAGCTTAACTGCAATGGATTGATGAGGATTTTACTGCACAGCAACTCCTACTAGAAGCAAAACCATATCGGCGAGTACAAGTTTTTAACCTTCTTCTTTTGCTCCCGGTGGGCCAGATGAGCACACAGCCATGTTTGGCATCCATCACCATTGTGTGTGTGTGTGTGTACCCAAATACTAAGTGTCTTTGGTTAAAAGTGTCTGCTAAATGTTGTGTTAAAAGCCTCTTACTGCTCTGCAGAGACTGAGCCACGTCAGTTGCTTTCATTCCTTGGAGGAAGTGCAATGTGATCTTCGGAAAGGCCTCTTTGCTGCTCCTTCTCCTGTCCTCCTCTTCACCATGAACCTCCTCTGCATCAACCCATTGCCTCTCAAAGCACTCTGGGTAACCAGGATGGAGAACAATCTGGAAGTTCTTCTGCTCAAATGTTGTCCATGGTGTAGATGAACCCTTTAAAGAGGGGAAATCATTGTCTCTTGACAGACTATGTTTCCTGCTCACAAACACACAAACAAATATTAGATTAGTACAAGATTAGTAGTTGATGGCACCGATATACCCGGAAAGTAGGACCAACTCTATGATTTTGTAATAAGTATAATTTGATTTAGCTCAAGAAAAGAGCTGTGCAAAGAACCAAAAAACATACGGCGAAGCTAATTGTTATATATAAGAATAACAGATTCCCTCTCGCTCCTTTTTGGGGTCACAATGGCTAATGATCCAATTTCCACGGGGACCACGTGTGCCTTCCCCTTCACATTTTTTCTAACTCTGCTTTCAGCCCTTGGTATTTCCCGAGCTTCTCTTGTTCTTTTTTTCTGATGTTGATATTGCTACACACATCAACTACAGCCTCCTTCTTCTTTTGGTCAACTGCCTTTGGAGGTGTGTCCCATTTTGACCATGGCAGTTCCAGCCTGTCCCCGGCACAGATGTTCCTGTACACTATACCAGCCACTTGATTAAGGAGTTCCATGAATGACCTGCCTGCTAACATCTTGCATCCTGCTGTTATGTGCTGGATTACCTCAGGGGCGTCTTCTCACTTTTAAAATGAATGTTAGGGCAGAATCTTTAGAAAACTACCTCATCTTATGATGCTCTCCTGTGCGACTCCACCACCGACTTTGACATTAATGTTAAACACATGGGAGAATCATCACCTTTGTGATTGTTTCAACTTGTAAAAGTGGAATTCATGGCGTTATTTAGATTGTATTAGATTGTACAGGTGTACCTAATAAAATGGCCAGTCAGTGTACCTGTGTGAATATCAAGAGTAGTTGCAGCTTTCTACAAACGTCATTAACTTGTAAGGCCTCCACTGACTAGTTATTGATTTTAATAAAGGTCAAGAAGAGTCAGCTGATGAGACAGTGATCAGAAACAGAAATATATGTATTAATGTCTACTTATGTAGCACTTTATAATGTAACTTCTTTTTCACACACTCACACCTTGCCCAAGGACACTTTGGCCCGTAGCAGGGTGCAACTGGGGATCGAACCACTGACCCTGTGATCTGTGGACAACTGAGTGCCAAAGTTAGAAATGTATAAGCCTGGTCAAACATATTTCAAATAAACAGTTATGTTAGAGGAGAGTTTCACAGAACAATCTTTGGACTTACTTTGAATAAGAATCTTGTGTTTCAAACATAAGAAATCGGTCATTTTCAGAGGACACGAAGCTTCGTGCAGGGGATTCTGAAATCTTAGGCTCCGATCTGACAGATGAGAAGCGGAAGAAGCATAAACTTGGAATGACTTCCTACTGGACTTTCACCAGCTTATATACTCAGTGTAGGTGTGATTGTACTGGTCAGCTGTCAGTATGTGTTGAGCTGTGCTCCAACTCATCCAACACTAAGTCTGCACACAATAATCACACACAGGTGCAGATCGTGTCTTCTCTTGCCATAAATAGACCAATTTTTTGCACCTCATGTCGAGGACATTGGCCCGACATCTTCTCTGAACATAATATCTGTGTGAAGGTGCCTTGACTTACTCTGCGTAAGAACCTTTAAAGGCCATAGGATGGAACATGGATGTGTCACTCCTCATGGACACTCTGCTTGCGAAAGGAGACTGTGATGAGAGCCGTCGTGTCCTGGAGGAGACAGACACAAGAACAAACTAAGCAGGATCTGAGGACGTTCAGCAGTTAATGTCCACCATAAAAGCAGCTCAACAGTCTGTTCAGTCCAGGATGAATTAAGATGCATTTTTCTTGAATTGAGTTCAAAAAAAGTGCAAAGATGAGCAAAGTGAGCTGTTTATTTCAGTGTGTGATACAGTGTTAGTATTAGCCTTACAAATGAAGGTAAAGTTAAAATAATGCTCAGCTAGTTGGAGAGACATTTGTTGGAACATTTCCCTTCACCACTCCAAAAAAATGTCATTTCATTGTACAAATGTACATCACTATGATTATTTTTAAGTCATTATTTTTATATATTTAATATGTATACTTTGTTACTACCGCACACGCCCAATGACACATGACTTGAGATGAACTCACCTCCGAGCTTTGCTCCGTTTGTCGCCCAGTGACGCTCCAGCACGATTTTCCTCAGACTGACTCATGATGGATTTTTAGCTTTAGAAAAATACAGGCAGCGTTAGCACGACTGGATTCATCAGCAGCAAACACACTGTGTCAGATACTGAAGATTACAAAACATAAACTTTTAAAAATCATTGTTATAGGCCCATATGTGCAGCGCTTCATATTTCATAAAATGACTAATATTAGAGAACCAGTGAATCCAGGCCGCTGGTTTAGCTTTAGCGTCTGAATGGTGATTGCAGACAACAATATTAGTTTAAAGAATGATTAAAGTTATTGTTGAAACACCAATATGTCTATTCAATATTAACACACATAAGTGACTGAAGTTAAACATAACACAGAAAGGATAGGACTGTCACCAGGCCAAGCATGTTTCTCTATGAGGTCGTGTTGTGGTCATATTAATAACGTGCTCGCTGATTGCTGTCTGCGTACGTGGCTAAGAGGCTACGTGTCCTTAATCGTCGATGGTTCCTTTTAGCTGTTGTGCCTTATGGATTTGCTTTTAAAATGCAGTTTTATGTTTTCTTTTCAGAAACTGTACATTAAAATGAAAAAAATATTTAGTGTCAGTTGCATTAAAAAAAAATTCTAAATATAGGGATAACATCTACTATTTCATTTAATTCATGCCAAATACATTTTCCTTCTTTGAGTGGGTGCCATTTCTAACGAACGAAAGATGGTTGAAGGCAGGCAGAGCTGGTGAATTTTTAACTGCAGCAAAAAGCCTGATTCCATAAAAATGTTAGTGGAAGGAATAAAAACGGTGTTTTCACACATTTTTATAGAATCCATCCATCCAAAATGTACTAAGAATGATGAAAATGCATATATACATGAATATGAAAAATTCTAGCAGTAAGTTCAATTAGTAATCACACGATGCAGTGGTTTTTTTCAGGTCAGGAAACGAGACACCTTTTTAAAACTGAAAACCAATAGTTCAATGAGTATTTAGACATAAAAAATGAACATCTATTATAATTTAAGTGTAAAACAAACAATTTACTTTACTTTTTTCGACGATCTTATTTGCGACAGCTGCATGTAACCATTTCATGAAAACAAGTACAAGGAAGTGTTGAGCAAGAAGTCTGAAATGAAATGCTGCTATACAAGTTCATTTGCTTTCTGTTTTGTTCTGTTGTCAAAAAAAAAAAAATATAGTCAGATGCATTAAAAAAAATTCTAAATATGGGGATAACATCTACTATTTCATTTAACTCATTCCAAATACATTTTCCTTTTTTGAGTGGGTGCCATTTCTAAGGAACGAAAGATGGTTGAAGGCAGGCAGAGCTGGTGAATTTTTAACTGCAGCAAAAAGCCTGATTCCATAAAAATGTTAGTGGAAGGAATAAAAACGGAGTTTTCACACATTTTAAGGAAATTCTTCCGCTTATGGGGCTCTGCCCTTACTAAGAATGAATCAAATGCATATATAAATGAATATGAAAAATTCTAGCAGTAATTTCAATCAGTAATCACAGAACACAGTGGCTTTTTTATTGGTCTACTGGAACACGTCAGGACACGAGACACCTTTTTAAAATTGAAACCAATAGTCCATTGACTTTAGTCTTTAGACAAAAAAATATAAACATATATTATAATTTAAGTGTAAAAGAAACAATTTACTTTACCTGTTTCGCTGATCTTATTTGCGGCAGCTACAGGTAACCATTTCATGGAAACAAGTACAAGGAAGTGTTGAGCAAGATGAAGACTGAAATGAAATGCTGCTAGACAAGTTCATTTGCTTTCTGTTTTGTTCTGTTATCATTCCTCTCTTTCTCATCCTATTCAAGGCGAGTCCACCGTGTTATCCCAAGTAGACGACTTTATTGCCAGGATCTTACAAGCTGCTTTTAACAGAAACTTCCGTGCTATTTATGCATTTGGAAACGGCTCCGGCTTGTTGTTGTTGGTTTCACAAATCTTATTTATCAATTATAGTTTTTTTGTAATTCCAAATCTTCTGATCTGTGACAGACGTCCAAACTTAGGTTTACATTTTAATTTAGTTTCCAATATAGTTGATGAACGGTAGATCATAGGTGAGAGTAAACACACTGAGGGATTCGGGTAAATAGCGGGGAAAAAGCAAGCAGGACTAAAACTAATGTTCAAGGAGACAAAAACCAAAAATTCACAATCTCCTACACAAAGTTCACACACAAACTTAGGAAGCTGCTTTTAACAGGAGTTCTCAAACTCACAGGGAGCCCAGGGTCGCAATAAACAATCTCAGAAAGGCATGAGTGTGTGTGACTCACAATACCAAGATCGCTGGAAGGGAGGCCGGGGCGGAGTTTTGCAGCAATGGGTGCACAGGTATACAGGCGTGATGCAGGGTTGGCCGGTGAGTAAAGCAGACAGGTTCTCAGACGAACAGAAATGCAGGATAACCAGACGAGCAGGCAGGTTAGCTGTAGACAGGTTCACACAGGCGCCTGGCAGGCCATCTCCCCGTGGAAAGGTTAACAGGGAAACAGGGTACCAAGGTCCAGAAAGTAAAGCCAGAATGGTGTTGTGATGTGTTGTGTTGTGACAAGTTCAGTCACACCTGCATATCTGACCCAAGATCACACTCATTCTTTATGCATACTGTCAACCTGGTTCATCTCTCCAACGATACTTGGTGATACGATACTGGTCTTGGTGACCAATGTGACGAAGAGAAAATTGGCTCTTCTCTCTAAGACATCAGATAGGAGCCTTCTAGGCCTGCAAGTCTGCAAGTAATCGTCAAGGAAACTAATGCTTTGTAAGGAAACCAATGTTTTGCATTGCATTTTAGGCTGTTAGACACAGACTGGAGGAGCAAGTTATGTTATTGGACCAGTGCGTAGCTGTGGAGGCACACAGTTTTCTTATCATGCTCGGTGGAGTTTAGGTATTATATCAATGTGATTGCAGATCAGTTGGTATTAGCTGTGGACAACTGTCTTACCAACTGAGCTACAACCACCCCAGAATAAAACATGATCCACTATGTGCTGTACACATGTTATAAAATCACAGTCTCGCCAGAATTTTAAAGGCTTATTTTGTTTATGTGTAACTTTTTCTTTCTTCTCTTTTCCGTACATGAAATCAGAAGTTTCAGAAATAAAAACAGAGTAGGAATTTGAATGAATGGTTCAGATTTTTTAAACTGATCCTAATATCAGTTATAGCGACAGTTTCATATTAACCTCAGCTGAACGTTGGAGGGTATTTTTCCAAAATATTAGGCATTTGGGGGAAGTTTGATACAGCACATAGAATAAAAAAAAGACTTGCAATATTACACTAAGCTTGAAACAACCTGATTATTCCTTTAATTAGACAGAGCTCTGGGAACCAGTATAAGTCTACAAATACAGTCATTATTTTCATCAAAGTACACAAACAATAAAAAAACATTTAAAAGGAAAATGCGTTGTGTTGTCTTTTTCTATGATTCCTTGGTTCTTAGGAAATACATAAAAAATGGAACCAATGTATAAAAAGGTGATAAATGTACATGTGAAAAGGATGTTAAATCACACTCTAGAAAGAAGAAATTTGTTTAAGCATAAATGCCAACTTTACAGTTATTTGGAAATATTAACATACATTATAATGGTTACACTTAACAAAGTGCTTCACTCCCCATTTTCCGTTTGCTACAGTGGGTCCTATTTTTCCTTTATCAATATTAACAACAGTCCTGAAACACAGAAGCATAAAATGTCCCTGCACAAAGACTGGCCCTGAGAAACCACTCTCACATGGAGGAAATAAAGGACGATGCTTTAAGAATAACAAAACATCTAACACAAAGAAACTGAAGAGTTGAATGGGTGGGCTCTAATTCTAAAAGCAGGATACACGGGTTCAGTGAATGTGGCATAAAAAGTGTGAATGTGGATCAGTTTGTCACCGGAGGCGTCGTAAAAAGACAGAGTTCCGGCAGAAGAGTCCAGGTACACGCCCACTCTGTTGGAGCTGGGTTTATGGAAGGACGTTGTTTCATTACTGTGCAGCAGCGAGTAACTGTCATCAGAGCAGCCCAGACTCCACGACTGGTCATTTCTGCCAAGACAGCTGTCGTCACCTTCTCCCCTCCTTCGGATTCCTCTGTAAGTCACAGCTATATAAACCTTCCCCTCCCACTCAACCTCCCAGTAACAGCGACCAGTCAAACCCTCTTCACACAGCAGCTGTTTCCAGTAGTCGAATCTGTCGTCGTGATCGAGGTACGGCTGCGTCTCTTTCCCCACCGTCACTTTTCTGTTGTGCTCCGACAGAATCAGTTTTTTATTTACTGTGTTTACATCCACTGTGAGTTTACGGGCATCTGATGGAAAAAAGACAAAGTACATCAGCAGGTTCTTTTACATTACATTTACTTACAAAGATACTTACAGGTGAGGAACAAAGCAACAAATTCAGACAAAAGACATGAAGCAAAGTGTTTCAGTTCATTTGGAGATGCAAAGGAACAATCAGTAGGTGAGAGTCAGAGTTTTGAACCCGATGAGGCCAGTACAGAGATCTGTACAGAGGTGTGATGTGTGTGCTTTTTTGGTTGATTTAAAATGAGACATGCTGCATTTTGGAGGGGCTTGATCAACAGTACACTGCGTTAGTCGAAACATGTGAGCAGTGCCTGAATGAGAAGTAAAGTTGCATATTCTGATATTTCTGGAGGGACAGAGAGAAAATCTGCTGCCTGAGAGACGGAGAGACCTCCACATTTCTGACAGACTTTGTGGGGACAAATACAACGTGAGGCTGTTGTGTTGTGCTGGGGCCTTGCTGGGATGTTCAAAATCTCCCTTTGGGAGAGACTAACACTCTTCATAAGAACAAGAAAGGCTCTGTGTGGAAATGTAATTATCCTCAAAGAATGATGCTGCGAATGTTGTCCACAAAGATGTAATAATGTCAGAGAAATTCATTTTTGGTGGTGATGCTGAAGACGTGGCAGCTGACAATCCACGTATTTTCCTAACCAACCTCAGCTCCTCCACATATCGCAGCTTGTTGCCATCAGTAAAATCTCCCACTATGGTAAAGTGATCCAGTGCAAACCTGTAGATCTTTGGCTCTTGATAAACATCATCGTTCTGCCTGTGATTTTGCTCAAACACAATCCAATGTGTACAAATTCATTCTTATTATTTAAAAACAACAACAACAGGAAAAGCCCACTTACACTTCCTCAGGCCGGATTTCATCCACTGTGATCTACTATAGTCCGTCCTGGTGCAACAAAAGTAATACATTTATTTTAAACTTTTTTTTATATACAACAGATTCGAAACAAGATTCACATGGACACTCTTGACACTGATATTAATCTTTAAGTTGTGATGACAGAACCACTTATTAACACAACCACACACACCAGCCTTGTCAGTCCATACCTAAGAGAGTCCAACCTCCAGTCTTCATGCTTCGGTGCAGACTCTCCTAGATGGTTGTAGCTCAGGTCCAGTTCCTTCAGATGAGAGGCGTTGGTCCTTAAAGCTGAGTCCAGGGCAGCACAGCCTTTCTGAGTGAGCAGACAGCCAGACAGCCTGCACACACACACGAAGAGCGGAAGTTATTATTGCAATTTTTAAAAGCTACATCTGGTGTCAAATACAGCAGTAAAACTGAACTGTGTTAGACGTACTGTGTGTCTATGTAAAAATAATTCCTTTCAGACTCGGGCAGACAGGCCTTTGGTTCTTCCTTCCTTTGTCCTCCCCTCTTACCTGTATTCTGAGGCCTGGCCTCTCGTCCGTATGCCCACATTAGCCTGCATGGCGTTCTCTTCGCTACACTGTACTGAAATAGCAGTAAAACATCTAGCTGTATCGCCTTGTAGCATGGTTGCATCTAGCCACCAACCAAGCACGCAGCTTTTTCAGTCTTTAGAGTCAAGCAAACAGGATATCAACAGAAGAAATAAGCCCCACTGTGCATTTGATTTACCCCCATTGCAGGTAAACAAAATCTATCTATTACTTTATCACTTTCGTCCGATTGATTCAGATGGTCGTCTGTTGAGAAAAAAAATGAAACCTGACCTAAGAATTTCGAGTCTACAGTTTGGACTCTGCAGTCCACTGCAGAGCCGCTCCACTCCTGAATCCTGGAGGTCGTTGTTACTCAGGTCCAGCTCTTTCAGACTGGTAGACCGGGAGCTGAGAACTGAGGCCAGAGCTTTACAGCTTTTCTCTGACAGGTTACAGCCACTCAGCCTAAAGAGGCATTGATAACAAAACATTTAATCTGTAAAATATGTTTAAAACATACATGAAACATAAATACTGTATGTACCTACATGTACATTCTGGACTTACACTGATTTCTTGGAGGCTTTGACCACTGGCAGCAGCCTCAGAAGAGCCTCCTCTGAAGCAGAGAATTTCTTCAGGTCAAACACATCCAGATCATTTTCAGATGACAGTAGGATGAAGACCAGAGCTGACCACTGAGCAGGAGACAGTTTCTCTGTGGAGAGACTTCCTGATCTCAGGGACTGTTGGACCTCCTCCACTAGAGAATGATGCTTCAGCTCCTTTAGACTGTGAACCAGATTGATGCTTTGCTCTGCAGACAAATTGTCACTGATCTTACTCTTGATGTATTGGACTGTTTCCTGATTAGATGTTGAGCTGCTTCCTGTCTGTGTCACCAGGCCTCGTAGGAGAGTCTGATTTGTCTGCAGGGAAAGACCCATGAGGAAGCGAAGAAACAGGTCCAGGTGTCCATTTGGACTCGCTAAAGCCTTGTCAACTGCGTTCTGGTAGAAGATCTCCCATTTGTTACTGAAAAGTCTAATCTGCGGTGAGGTTGACGACTCTGACAGCAGATTGACATCAGAGTTGTTAAATGTCAGATGGACATGAAGAGCAGCCAGAAACTCCTGGACACTCAGATGGATGAAGCAGAACACCTTGTCCTGGTACAGTCCTCTCTCCTCTATAAAGATCTGTGTAAACACTCCTGAGTAAACTGAGGCTGCTCTGATATCGATGTCACACTCTGTCAGGTCGGATTCATAGAAGACCAGGTTTCCTTTCTGCAGCTGCTCGAAAGCCAGTTTTCCCAGAGCCTCAATCATCTTCCTGGTCTCTGGACTCCAGTGTAGATCTGTCTCAGCTCCTCCATCATATTTGACGTTCTTCAGTTTGGACTGAACAACCAGGAAGTAGATGTACATCTCAGTCAGGGTCTTGGGCAGCTCTGCTCCCTCTCTGGTTTTCAACACATCCTCCAGAACTGTAGCGGTGATCCAGCAGAATACTGGGATGTGGCACATGATGTGGAGGCTTCGTGAGGCCTTGATGTGGGAGATGATTCTGCTGGCCTGCTCCTCATCTGTGAATCTCTTCCTGAAGTACTCGTCCTTCTGTGGGTCAGTGAACCCTCTGACCTCTGTCACCATGTCGACATACTCAGGAGGGATCTGATTGGCTGCTGCAGGTCGTGTGGTTAACCAGAGGCGAGCAGAGGGAAGCAGGTTCCCCCTGATGAGGTTTGTCAGCAGCACATCCACTGAGGTGGACTCTGTGACATCAGTCAGGACCATGTTGTTCTTAAAGTCCAGAGGAAGTCGACACTCATCCAGACCATCAAAGAGGAACACAACCTGGAACTCTTCAAACCTGCAGATTCCTGCTTCTTTGGTTTCAGAAAAGAAGTGATGAAGAAGTTCCACCAAGCTGAACTTTTTCCCTTTCAGCACATTCAGCTCTCTGAAAGTGAAGGGAAATATGAACTGTATGTCCTGGTTGGCTTCGTCTTCAGCCCAGTCCAGAGTGAACTTCTGTGTTAAGACTGATTTCCCAATGCCAGCCACTCCCTTTGTCATCACTCTTCTGATTGGTTCGTCTCTTCCAGGTGAGGCTTTAAAGATGTCTTTACATTTTATTGTTATTTCAGATGTGGCCGGTTTCTTCAATCCTGTTTCAAACTGTCTGACTTCATGTTCACTGTTGACCTCTCCAGTTCCTCCCTCAGTGATGTAGAGCTCGGTGTAGATCTGGTTCAGCAAGGTTGGGTTTCCTTGTTTAGCAACCCCCTCAAACACACACTGAAACTTCTTCTTCAGGTTGGATTTCAGTTTACGTTGGCATTCCACCACTTGAAATTCTATAAAAATATATAAATATCTGTCATGTCAAACTGGACAAACATGGCCAAGAATGATTTTTAGAGCTGATGAAGGTTTTGCAGCATATTTAGAGAAAACCTTTTAAACAATTTAACAATGGTTTCACTCACTATTCTGCAGAGTTTTTGCCAGCTCTTCCTGCTTCATTCCCCTCAGCAAATACAGTGTGATCTGCAGAAAAGCTGCTCTGCTTCTCTGCTTTCCCTCGTCATCATCACCAGTCTCCTCATTTTCACGTTGGCTGTCTACAGAGTTTAGATGATCTGGACTCAGGACCCTCTCTATCTTTTTAAGCTCATTTTTCACAAACGCAACAAGGTTCTCCTCAAGAATCTGGAATAAAATCAGGTTTAATTTGATAAAACCAACTTGTCATTGACAATGTTTACCCTGTACACAAAGTGAGTGTAGAGTTTCTTGACTTTGTTAGAAGGGTCTGTCTTAATCCGTCTGTAGTTTAACAGTTAATGGATTCAGTTTACTGTACGATCCACCATCTCAGTGTGTTCATCTCTGTTTCCGGCACATATGCTGCAATTAACCTGTAAACAGCCTTCAGTTTCTTCTGACGGCCCTAAAGTGATTTCTGTACTTTACACGTCAATTTGAAACTGTTCAGCTACTAAAAGCAAATTGCACAAAATGCTGAAGGAGTCTAACTAGTTAACGTCTTCATACAATTACTCACCGTAAATATGGCGTCCGGCTGTGGTTGACAGTCATTGAAATTCTCTGACTTCTCCTGCTGAACACTGTGGTGAAAACATAACAAAAGATAACATGTTATTGTTCAGACATTAAACTGTATCTGAGATTGGAAATTAATGAACTTAAACATAGAAACACTAAAGTTGAAGGTTAACTAAACATGTTAAACACAGTTACCAGGTGGATTGTTCCAAATCCGCACAACAGATGGACAAGAGACTCTGACTTACTTTGTGATTGAATCGTTCTGTTTGAAATTAACATGAAAATCCTTGGACCTGTTGCTCGCACAGCTTGGAACAGGAGAGTCGCCTCTTCTCTGCCCAGGCCTGAAGAAAAAATCACACAAGTACAATACAATCAAACAAATTCTTTTTAAAAATTCAACTTTTCCTCAACAACATGTATGAAAAAATTAACTTTTGCACGTTTTTATGAAGTTGTACAGGAGTAAACACGGCAGTTAGAATATTTGTCGTCCTCCTGAGGAAACAGGCTCTGACTCACACGGAGCTTTGGATCGATGTGGATCAATGCTCTGAACTTATAGTTTCTCTCTGTACTGTATGACTCTCATACATCATCGGTACCTACATAACTTCACAGTTGCTTCTCATTTCCAGCTGCTAGTGGACAGTCGGTGATTTCCGTCTTACCTCTTGGCTTTGTCCTGACTCTCATGGTCTTTGGACGGCCTCCTGGAGGACAGGACCTTCTCATCTTTGTCTGCAGACTGACTCATGGTGAGTTTCTACTTTAAACACATAAACAAGTTCAGTGGAATCTGAGCGGCTCTGCAACAAACCTGCACTATGACACACAGATATAATGAGGTAACTTTCCTCTGCTGCCAATTCGCTTCACATACCTGAGTTTCTTCCTTATTAGTGTTTGCACCTTTCCACTGAAAACTAGCACTGATGTTAAAACACCAATTCACTCAGATTTTAGATCATAATCCTCGTCTGGAGAATGTCAGTTCCCTTCACATTTGTAGTGGCTTCATCTAGAAAAAGAGAAGATGGTAAAGAACAGGAGTTTTAACGGTGACACCTTTGAAAGGTCCAGTCCCGTTTATCTCGATAGAACCTGCTGCACATCGGTGTGTGTCTCCTCCGTTTGTTCGGATTTCAGCTTCATTTGGTAGAAATTCATATCGCTCAGCATTGGACGCACCAGGAAGCTGCCGACGGAACTTTAGAACTTTCACAAAAACGGAGGTTCTGCTGTTACACGGTCGGATTCCAAGTGTCTAAAGATTAAATTTTTACAAAAGTAGCTCGAAACGTTTCCTGTAAAAAACTGTGGAACACGATAAAACACTCGACGTTTTCACCTTGAACGTTGTTGATCCGTGTCAATGTTCGTTCGTCGACCATGGATTTAAAAGAAAGAAAGTGACCAGCACAAACCGGATGTTTACTCCCTCAGACAACGGTTTAGATTAAAGATTAGATTAAATTTTAAAGTCATCACACATGTACAGGTACAAGGCATCGAAATGCAGTTTATGTCTCACCAGAAGTGCAGGACATGGGTCATAAGTTGCCTCTAGGAAACATGTACACGAGAAGAAATGGATCATCATATTTACAGACGCTATGAACACACTATACAGGTTGTTGTTATAGTGGTTGCTATAATAATCAGGAAATTCACAGACGTTTTACAGACATGTCTATTTACAGGTGGGTTTGGTCACACTGTTCACAATAGACTTTCAATAAAGAATTATAAAAAAAAAAAACCCCACCAGTTTACCGTAAGCACGGTACTACACGGGCAGTTGCATTCTCAGCCCTGTTACTGTGTGTGTATATGCGCACACAGATACAAATGTGCCCTGGCTGGGGGAGGGACACCTGGATGAATTAGTTCCATTATTTCCAGAGCTGAAAATCATTTTCTCTGAAACGAAACCACCAGTTGGTAGAGTTACAGAACAGAGGAAGGAAACTACAGGAACTCATCTACTTTATGGCATTTGTAAAAACATTGTGAGGAAGGAAGTCTTCTGTGCCCGTTCAATGCTTTGCTGTTTGCCTCCATGCTTGAAATTTCAAACATGCAAACTTGCTAGTTTTCTTCAGGTATTTGACGTAAACTTCACACTGAAGCTATTACATGTCTACAGTTTAGAATATTCACAGACAGCATATTGCAGAAGCTCTTCTCGTTCTTCTTTCTCCACTTCCTTTACACCTACAGTACACTATGAAATGCTGCACATATTCCTGATTATCCTATATATCAGCTTCAGAGGAAGTAGCAGAGAAGCTGATGAACCATCACAGAGTATTTCCTTTTTTCTTTTGTTTATTAAATTTATTGGTGGATTGATAGAACTGGTGGATTTACAAACTGGTGGTGTTTCAATGTGCTGAACATAAGAGAGTAATATATGTTACAGGCAAAAGTCAGTGGCTTTCGAGCTCAAACAAATGAACGTGATGTCTCTGATTGGCTGAAAAATACAACGGTGAGTGAAAACTGAGGCTGATCTTTATGCTCAGATTTTTGCAGATATGCGTTTAATGGATAGCTGACATAGACACAGACATAGACTCCCACTGCTTTATACACTTTCTTGGTTTGACTATTGAATTTCAATTTGATCTGTGTCCTCGTGAGCACAGAAACAACAACTAAAACAACAACTAACCAGGGGTGTAAAATGGAGGCTATGAAACTGCAAACAACAGCTACTCAGCAGCAACTATCTTGCATCAATTTTCTGTCCCTTACTTCAGGTCTTTTCATTATTAAATGTAGAACCTGTGATATCCTCTAACATGATATTTTGATATGACTCTGAACATCTCTCTGCCCAGGCTTGGAGAAAACGTACTTACAAGAACTTGCCAAATAGGAAGCTACCCAAGTCCATTGACTACCGCCAGGAAGACCTGGTAACTTCAGTAAAAACTCAGGTCAGAGATCAAAAAGGAAAGATCATGTCATTCTTCATAGAAGTCTTTTACTGGACTGACACACCTCTTTGATGGAAACCTGCAGACTGATATGAAACTGCAGCACAGCACCAGCACAATTTTACTCAGAATTTTGTTGTTTTCTTTTCAATTTATTTGTGCACGGAAATATGTTTAAAAAAACATACAAAAAAGAACTCACAGCGGGTCTATCTGGGAATTCCATAAAAAGTGATGGTGATTTAAAGCACCTGATGCAACATAAAAACAAAAAAAATTCTAGGGTCGCCATTGATAAAACTGATAAAACCCAGAGGAGCTTGATGTGTGACTCATGGGTTTTTAAATAGTTTTTGGACAACAATGGATGTCAGTGTGCTTGGTAGGGAAAGGAGAGTAAATAGTGGTTGCTTAATAGAGCAGATAACTAATCCCAATAGGACAGGAAACACGCGTACTAACAGTTAACGAACTAAACAAACTAAGAAAGGAAGTAAATAACTCAAACAGAAATGAAGGGGAAACCACAGAAAACAACACCCATCCTGCAAAAAAACAGATAATCTAATCATGAAAATTCTAATGAACCCAGGCCAAAAGGACTGCGCACATACAAACACCCAGGGAGAAACCGAACCAAAAAGGGGCCAGTTATAGGGACAAACAAATATTAAACAAAGGCTGAACAGAAACAAACCTACAGGAACAACCACAGAACCAAATCAAGTGCTGAAGTGGAAAATTTTGGATTCAGTGTTTTGCATGTCCAGTGGGAGTGAGTGTGGGAGCAGCTTTCAGACTTGGAGATAATTAATTTGCCGTAAATGGAATTATGCAGACCTGCTGATGTTATTGGCGTGGGGTTGGACTGATAATGAGCTGTCAAAGATGACACCCATCTTAAACAGAGGGGAGGGGGACGAAAACTGTCAACTTTGGATAATGTGGATTTTGTGCCAATGAGGAGGAGTTCTGTTCTCTTTTAATTTTAGGAAGTTTGAGATAAATCAGGATTTTATAGCAGATGAGCAGTTTGTAGGGAGAAGGGCAGGAATGTGGAAGTTGGTTTGCTGGGTAGATAGAGCTGCATGTCATCTGCGAAGCAATGGAATTGTTCATTGAAATAATGGAAGATATTGCCAAATGTAGGTGATGAAGAGAAAGGGCTCCATCACAGAGCCCTGCGGCATACCTGTAGTAAAAGGCAAAGGCTGGGACCTGATTTGAGATGGATGAAAAGAGTCTGGGCTGACTGATTGATGTACTGTATCCACTGTGATCTGTGAGGTTTACTATAATTGTACATTGCCAAATTTATTTGATGGGCAGGAAGGTTTGGGGTGGCTTCATAAAGCATGAACAAAACAGCTCCAACTAACAGCAGCATGAGTGAAATCAAATTCCCTTGGTGACTTACAATACATTTAGTAACTACAGTTTATGGTTATGACCACCAGGAAGTTAATGTGCATCTCAGTCAGGGTCTTGGGCAGCTTTCCTCCCTCTCTGGTTTTCAACACATCCTCCAGGACTGCAGTGGTGATCCAGCAGAAGACTGGGATGTGGCACATGATGTGGAGGCTTCGTGAAGCCTTGATGTGGGAGATGATTCTGCTGGCCTGCTCCTCATCTGTGAATCTCTTCCAGAAGTACTCGTCCTTCTGTGGGTCAGTGAACCCTCTGACCTCTGTCACCATGTCGACACACTCAGGAGGGATCTGATTGGCTGCTGCAGGTCGTTTGGTTAACCAGAGGCGAGCAGAGGGAAGTAGGTTCCCCCTGATGACATTTGTCAGCAGCACATCCACTGAGGTGGACTCTATGACATCAGTCAGGACCATGTTGTTCTTAAAGTCCAGAGGAAGTCGACACTCATCCAGACCATCAAAGATAAACACAACCTGGAACTCTTCAAACCTGCAACTCTTCAAACCTGCAGACTCCTGCTTCTTTGGTTTCAGGAAAGAAGTGATGAACAAGTTCCACCAAGCTGAACTTTTTCCCTTTCCGCACATTCAGCTCTCTGAAAGTGAACGGAAATATGAACTGTATGTCCTGGTTGGCTTCGTCTTCAGCCCAGTCCAGAGTGAACTTCTGTGTTAAGACTGATTTCCCAATGCCAGCCACTCCCTTTGTGATCACTCTTCTGATTGGTTCGTCTCTTCCAGGCGAGGCTTTAAAGAGGTCTTCACATTTTATTGCTATTTCAGATGTGGCTGGTTTCTTCAATCCTGTTTCAAACTGTCTGACTTCATGTTCACTGTTGACCTCTCCAGTTCCTCCCTCTGTGATGTAGAGTTCGGTGTAGATCTGGTTCAGCAAGGTTGGGTTTCCTTGTTTAGCAACCCCCTCAAACACACTGAAACTTCTTCTTCAGGTTGGATTTCAGTTTATGTTGACAATCGACAATTTGAATTTCTATAAAAACATATATATAAATATCTGTCATATCAAACTGGACAAACAAAGAACAATTTTTAGAGCAAATGAGGGTTTTGCAGCATATTTAGAGAAAACCTTTTAAACAATTTAACAATGGTTTCACTCACTATTCTTCAGAGTTTTTGCCAGCTCTTCATTCCACTCAGCAAATACAGTGTGATCTGCAGAAAAGCTGCTCTGCTTCTCTGCTTTCCCTCTTCATCATCACCAGTCTCCTCATTTTCATGTTGGCTGTCTACAGAGTTTAGATGATCTGGACTCAGGACCCTCTCTATCTTTTTAAGCTCATTTTTCACAAATGCAACAAGGTTCTTATTTACTCATTTGAATAAAATTATGGCACTGATGGAAGAGTGTGTCCAGGAGGTGCCGCATTTGTGCTTTGGATCAGACACAGAACTTTGACTTACACTTAAATTTATGAATTATTTAACCATAAAAAGTGGTTTTAATCTGCTCCACCTCTTGTAAACTTTGACCGTGATTTTGTATTAGTGACTGTACTGTGCCACAATTACCATAATGAATATTGTTTTCTTAGTGGAGGGAATATGTGGAGAGCTACGAGAGGATCAATCCTTCCAGACACAAATGTAAAACGCTCCGTCTGCTTATGGCATTAAATACACGTTTTTCTTCTTCATAACTCTGAAATGACCCAAAAGCTTTTCCAGACAAATGAAGATGACAACGCCTGAGTGATGAGTTAATGGTTCCTTTTGTCACAGAATCACTCAATCAAGTCGCCAGTTTCTCTTTCAAACTGTAGTTTTTTTTATTTATTAGATTGAAAATATCGGTCATTAATGCAGCATTGCTTACATTTGGCTTATTAACCTGTATGTGAACTTACAGAAAAAAACTCATAATTAAAACTACAGTTTCATTCTACAATGTTGAAAATGAAATATAATGTTGATTACAAATTCATTTTAAATGACTGACAATTAATAAAAGTATATGTTGTCCAATCAAAAAAACTCATAATAAAACTGAGTTAAAACACAGTGAACTACATGCTGGGATCAGTTTTTAGTAGAAGCTACTTTCCAAAAGTTGATCCCATGTTGAATGACTTTTTTTCCTCTTTTAAGTTCATGAAATCTAAAATAATCCGAGGGTCAAAAATCACTGAGCTGAATGGAGCAGAGAGGAATGATTTTTAGAAAATAAGTTGCATGAGTGGTTTGGTTGCACAGATCTATAGGAATAATTAGATTTTTATATATAAATGGATCAAGTACATTATAAAAACCTTCTGAGCTTATTCATATCCATATCCATAAACCAAAGGTTCCTCCATGTGCTGTCGTCTAGAGGAGTTTTTCAGTTAGAAGAAGATAAATGTTTTCAAATAGTGAAGTCAGAGGGAAGTTTAACAGCATTGATACAGAAGTTTTTAACTTTATCATCTTAAGCTCCCTCCTATTGTTTGGCAGCATTTTCTGCAGGCAGCAATAAGCTGCTAAACAATTAAGAAATATATAATATAATCAATCCGGGTTAACAAGGTCCGCGTCAGGTGTCGAGGAACCAGGGCAACCTGATGAGAAGTGGGCTACTGGAACAAGAACTAGGCATTCATGGACTAGAGATGAGAACAGGGAACTAATGGAATGCTACTACTCAAGTAACCCTAGCGAGAGGGGTTACATGCGGAGGATGTGGGACCTATGGACACTTCGAAACCCAACATCTAGACTAACACCGAAACAGCTAGTAGCTCAGTGCTCTAATATCCGTAAGAAACACCTGCTATCGCAACTAGAGATTGATGAGGTACAACACAAATGCTACGGCAAGGGGGAGCCAGGACGACAGGTCAGAGGGGAGATATCATCATCATCCCCACAATCGGAGATTGGGTTCCAAGCCCCAATAACAACAGAGCTTAATGCAAGAGCAGCTGACCTGAGATTGAAAATCATGGCTAAGATGGACTCCTGGCACCCCCGTGGCCGGTTACCAATGAAGTACCTTATGAAAGTCTCCTAGAGGATGTTAATGCAGCACTACAGACAATCCCAACTACGACCATCACTGAAACCAACCAGCTGATATACAGCACAGCAACTGTGATCCTTGAGGTGCTTGGCTATAAGATCAACACAAGCACAAATAAGGTGCACTATCCTCCATGGAAACGGAGGTTGGAGGCTAAGATCAAGGCAACACGGAGAGAAGTTAGCCAACTATCGGAATTACAGAAAGGCATGATGAAGAAGTACAACCTGCCTGAGAAATACAACAACCTGTCCATACCTGAGGCCCTTGAGACTGCCAAACAAAGGCTCACAGCCCTGGCTACCCGGCTGAAGAGATACACCGAGAAGTTGAAACCAGGAGAATAAACAGGATGTTCTCCACTGAGCCATCCAGGGTGTACTCACAGTGGCAGGGTAATAACACGAGAGCAGACCCGCCAAGGCTGGAGACTGAAGAATACTGGAAGAACATATGGGAGAAGGAGGCAACCCATAACAGCAATGCCCAATGGCTGGTGGACTTGAGAGCAGACCACAGCAACCTTCCTGAACAAGATCCAGTAACCATCACAATGGCAGACATCCAAGAGAGGGTCTCAGGCATGAAGAACTGGACAGCACCAGGGCCTGACATGATCCATGCCTACTGGCTAAAAAGCTAACTTCCCTTCATGAGCGACTGGCGGCACAAATGAACACGCTAATAGTGGATGGAACCCACCCTGAATGGCTAACGGAAGGACGAACAGTACTGATCGTGAAGGACCCCCAGAAGGGAGCAGTCCCATCCAACTACCGCCCAATAACCTGCCTCTGCACAACATGGAAGCTCCTGTCGGGCATCATAGCGGCTAAGATGACCAGGCACGTGGATCAATACATGAGCAAAGCACAGAAAGGAATTGGTAGTAACACCAGAGGAGCCAAGCACCAGCTCCTGGTAGATAAAGCGGTCACCCGAGACTGCAAGACCAGACATACCAACCTGTGCACTGCCTGGATTGACTACAAGAAAGCCTACGACTCGATGCCGCACACATGGATCATGGAATGCTTAGAACTGTACAAGATCAACAGGACTCTAAGAGCCTTCATCCAGAACTCAAATGGTAACCACGAAGAGGCCGCAAGGAAAGCAGCGACCACCAAGTACCTCCAGAGAGTAAGGCAAGTCCTGAGAAGTCAGCTGAATGGGAAGAACAAGGTCCGGGCGATCAACACCTACGCCCTCCCGGTCATCAGGTACCCAGCTGGCATAATAAGCTGGCCAAAGGAGGAGATGGAAGCCACTGACATCAAGACAAGGAAGCTCCTTACAATGCATGGAAGGTTTCACCCCAAATCCAGCACCCTGAGACTGTACGCTAAGCGCAAGGAAGGAGGCCGAGGACTAGTGAGCGTCAGAGCCACTATCCAGGATGAAACAACTAAGCTCCGTGAATACATCAGGAAGATGGCCCCAAGTGATGACGTGCTTAGTGAATACCTCAGGCAGCAGAAACCAGAGGAGGAGCAAGGACAGGAAGAGCAGGATCCATCATGGAAGGACAAACCCCTGCACGGTATGTATCACCGGCAGATAGAAGAAGTGGCTGACATTGAAAAATCCTACCAGTGGCTGGACAAAGCTGGACTGAAAGACAGCACAGAGGCACTAATCCTAGCAGCACAGGAGCAGGCTCTGAGTACAAGATCAATAGAGGCTGGGATCTACCATACCAGGCAAGACCCCAGGTGCAGGCTGTGCAAAGATGCCCTGAGACAATCCAGCACATAACAGCAGGGTGCAAGATGCTAGCAGGCAGGGCATACATGGAACGCCATAACCAAGTGGCTGGCATAGTACACAGGAACATCTGTGCCGAGTACGGACTGGAAGTCCCGAAGTCACGATGGGACACACCTCCAAAGGTGGTTGAGAATGACAGAGCTAAGATCCTGTGGGACTTCCAGATACAGACTGACAAACTGGTAATGGCCAACCAACCGGACATAGTAGTTGTGGACAAACAGGAGAACAAGGCTGTAGTGATAGATGTAGCAATCCCGGCGATAGCAACATCAGGAAGAAGGAACACGAGAAACTTGAGAAATACCAAGGGCTGAAAGAGGAGATAGAAAAGATGTGGAAGGTGAAGGCACAAGTGGTGCCCGTGGTGATAGGAACCCTAGGGGCTGTGACCCCCAAACTGGGAGAGTGGCTCCAGCAGATCCCAGGAACAACATCTGAGATCTCTGTCCAGAAGAGCGCAGTCCTAGGAACAGCTAAGATACTGCGCAGGACCCTCAAGCTCCCAGGCCTCTGGTAGAGGACCCGAGCTTGAAGGAAGAAGCAAGACCGCCCCAAAGAGAAGGGGCGAGTGGGGAATTTTTTTTTTTATATATATATATATAAATATATAAAATAAAGTATTGTATATGTATAATCATAAAATATTTGATTTGGAAAATATGTTTCATTACATGGAACACAAAGAAAGTGAAGAGTTGAATGGGTGGGCTCTAATTCTAAAAGCAGGATACACAGCTTCAGTGAATGTGACATAAAAAGTGTGAATGTGGATCTGTTTGTCACCGGAGGCGTCGTTAAAAGACAGAGTTCCGGCAGAAGAGTCCAGGTACACGCCCACTCTGTTGGAGCTGGGTTTATGGAAGGACGTTCTTTTATTACTGTGCAGCAGCGAGTAACTGTCGTCAGAGCAGCCCAGACTCCACGACTGGTCATTTCTGCCAAGACAGCTGTCGTCACGTTGTCCCCTCCTTCGGATTCCTCTGTAAGTCACAGCTATATAAACCATCCCCTCCCACTCAACCTCCCAGTAACAGCGACCAGTCAAACCCTCTTCACACAGCAGCTGTTTCCAGTAGTCGAATCTCTCATCATGATCGAGGTACGGCTGCGTCTCTTTCCCCACCGTCACTTTTCTGTTGTTCTCAGACAGAATCAGTTTTTTATTCACTGTGTTTACATCCACTGTGAGTTTACGGGCATCTGAAAGAGAGAAGAAACATATAGCAGCAGTTTTTGTTATTATTATTATTATTATTGTGCATATGACACTTATTTCATCCAATTATTTAATGGAAAGGGCCTCCCCTTTGCTGAGACAAGACATGAAATGGAACCTCTGGCATTTTTGTATATTACGGCTTGTCATTACTAGTAGCACACTTACACTTCCTCAGACCTGGTCTTATCCACTGTGATCCCCCATTGTCCATCCTGGAGAAAAAACAAAGCAGATAAGCTCTTCACTTTAATACTGTGGTGGATTAACATAGTCCACATCCATTATCTGTAACTGGACGCAGCCGTCAACAGACAAGAGGCAGGGTCCACCCTGGACAAGTCTCCAGTCTATCTCAGGGCCACACAGAGACACACACAGACAGACAGACAACCATTCACACGCACATTCACAGCTACGGCAATTTAGAGTCACTATGGGATGAAAGACATTCAACCACAGGGAGGATATGCAAACTCCACACAAAAAGACCAGGACACGAGCCCACAACCTGTAGTTTTATCTGAACTACATGAAAACTCGTGACAAAGGACGTGGAACAAGCAAAGATTGATACACTGTTTCTGGTAAAACATGTTAATGTTAAATCTGTAGTTCAAACTCGACCATTTTGACGATTGAAGCAAACTAAAACCCAGTCTGTTTATACCGGAGTGTCTCCAATCTCCAGTTAGGATCCTCCCGTCCAGCAGAGAGCAGTTGTACTCCAGAGTCTCCTGGATGATTGTAGCTCAGGTCCAGTTCTGTCAGATGGTAGGGATTGGACCTCAAAGCTGAGGCAAGGGAAGCACAACCTTTCTTTGTGACCATACAGCCCGACAGCCTACAAACACACACACACACACACACACACACACACACACACACACATTTTTACATTTATAATAGCATACAGGCAGGTTTTATGTGTGTGTGTGTGAGTGTGTGTGTGTGTGTGCGAGATTGTGTTAGAATTAGATTTAATTGTTCCTAAGACCAAGAAACTTTATTGACAGTACAGAAAACATGAGTGTTTGAGTTTACCAGCAAACTAAAGTCACTATACAGTAGGCATTTAATCTATTACTATCAAACAGTGATCCTTTTCTACACATTAAACTGAATAGTCATAACCAAATCCTGACCTGAGAGTTTCTAGTCTGCAATGTGGACTCTGCAGTCCTAGACAAAGAATCTCCAGTCCGGAATCCTGGAGGTCGTTGTTGCTCAAGTCCAGCTCTCTCAGACTAGAGGACTGAGAGCTGAGAACTGATGACAGAGCGTCAAAGCTTTTCATTGACAGATTACAGCCACTCAACCTGAAGAGCCAAGAAAATATTTCCATTGTTAAAATATTATATAAAAAAGTTTTTAAAAACTTGTATGTATCGTGGAACTTACAGAGCTTTCTTGGAGGCTTTGACCACTGGCAGCAGCCTCAGAAGAGCCTCCTCTGAAGCAGAGAATTTCTTCAGGTCAAACACGTCCAGATCATTTTCAGATGACAGTAGGATGAAAACCAGAGCTGACCACTGACCAGGAGACAGTTTCTCTGTGGACAGTCTTCCTGATCTCAGGGACTGTTGGATCTCCTCCGGCAGAGAATGATCCTTCAGCTCATTTAGACAGTGAAACAGATTGATGCTTTTCTCTGGAGACAGATTCTCACTGATCTTACTCTTGATGTATTGGACTGTTTCTTGATTAGATGTTGAGCTGCTTCCTGTCTGTGTCACCAGGCCTCGTAGGAGAGTCTGATTTGTCTCCAGGGAAAGACCCAAGAGGAAGCGGAGAAAAAGGTCCAGGTGTCCATTTGGACTCGCTAAAGCCTTGTCCACTGCGCTCTGGTAGAAGATCTCCCATTTGTTACTAAATAGTCTAGACCACAATGAGGTTGACGGCTCTGACAGCAGATTTACACCAGAGTTGATAAATGTCAGATGGACATGAAGAGCAGCCAGAAACTCCTGGACACTCAGATGGACGAAGCAGAACACCTTGTCCAGGTACAGTCCACTTTCCTCTTTAAACATCTGTGTGAACACTCCTGAGTAAACTGAGGCTGCTCTGATATCGATGTCACACTCTGTCAGGTCTGATTCATAGAAGATCAGGATTCCTTACTGCAGATGCTCAAAAGCCAGTTTTCCCAGAGCCTCAATCATCTTCCTGGTCTCTGGACTCCAGTGTGGATCTGTCTCAGCTCCTCCATCATATTTGACGTTCTTCAGTTTGGACTGAACTACCAGGAAGTAGATGTACATCTCAGTCAGGGTCTTGGGCAGCTCTGCTCCCTCTCTGGTTTTCAACACATCCTCCAGAACTGTAGTGGTGATCCAGCAGAAGACTGGGATGTGGCACATGATGTGGAGGCTTCGTGATGCCTTGATGTGGGAGATGATTCTACTGGCCTGCTCCTCATCTGTGAATCTCTTCCTGAAAAACTCGTCCTTCTGTGGGTCAGTGAACCCTCTGACCTCTGTCACCACGTCAACACACTCAGGAGGGATCTGATTGGCTGCTGCAGGTCGTGTAGTTAACCAGAGGCGAGCAGAGGGAAGCAGGTTCCCCCTGATGAGGTTTGTCAGCAGCACATCCACTGAGGTGGACTCTGTGACATCAGTCAGGATCTGATTGTTGTGGAAATCCAGAGGAAGTCGACACTCATCCAGACCGTCAAAGATGAACACAACCTGGAACTCTTCAAACCTGCAGATTCCTGCTTCTTTGGTTTCAGGAAAGAAGTGATGAACAAGTTCCACCAAGCTGAACTTTTTCCCTTTCAGCACATTCAGCTCTCTGAAAGTGAAGGGAAATATGAACTGAATGTCCTGGTTGGCTTTGTCTTCAGCCCAGTCCAGAGTGAACTTCTGCGTTAAGATTGTTTTCCCAATGCCAGCCACTCCCTTTGTCATCACTGTTCTGATTGGTTCGTCTCTCCCAGGTGAGGCTTTAAATATGTCTTCTTGTTTGACTGTTGTTTCTGTTCTGTCAGGTTTTCTGGATGCTGTTTCAATCTGTCTGACCTCATGTTCACTGTTGACCTCTCCAGTTCCTCCCTCTGTGATGTAGAGCTCGGTGTAGATCTGATTGAGAAGGGTTGGGTTTCCTGCTTTAGCGATGCCCTCGAACACACACTGGACCTTTTTCTTCAGGTCAGATTTGAGTTTATGTTGGCAAACTGCAGCACAAAATTCTATAAATAAAAAATGAATGTATTGTGAAAGTGGATGAACAGCACTGGAAGGTGTTTGCAGCCAAGAACCATTTATGTACCTGTGTTGCAGCATATTTAAATTTCAAACTGCTTAAACAATTTACCAGTAGTTTTACTCACTGTGCTGCAGAGATTCAGCCAGCTTCTCCTGCTTCATTCCCCTCAGGAAATACAGCGTGATCTCCAGAAAAGCTGCTTTACTGCTCTGAATCTGCTTTTTCTCTTCATCATCACCAACCTGCTCGCCTTCACATTGGCCTTCAACAGAAGGTTCTGGACCCAGGACTCTCTTAAACCTCTTAAGTTAATTTTTTACAAATGCAACAACATTCTCCTCCAGAAGCTGGAATAAAACCATGTTTAATTTTAGAAAAGTAACTTGTCTAATACACAATCAGCTCCATCTGTCAAAAACAGGTATTTTATTTAACATTGAGTTTTCAAATCTCCTTTTCAAGATAGACCTGTCCGAGCAGAAAACAGTACTAACAACAACTCATACATTCACTCAATTTAAGTAAGTAAAACAGCTGACGACAACCAGCAGTTACAAAAAACAGGACTTCACAGTAGATTCTACTATCGAGAATTTCTTTAGATTTAGATATTTACTTTCTCCTTTAATATTGAGCGCTTTTGAAGTTTATTCCAAATAGCAGGAGCTTAAATGTTAAACTGTTTTACCAAACTCAGTCCAAGACTTTGGGATTTTAAGGCAACGCAGAGTTTTGTGATCTCAGATAATAATCTGATGCACAAATAAGATTTCTAAGGAAGGAAATGTACAATATGGTCAACAGCATAAAATGTTTCTTTTTAACTATAATCACTGCTGCATAACATTATTATCACAGTGTTGGTGTACAAAAAAGTTGATACTCATCACATATAGACAGCAAATTGCACAAAATGCTGAAGGAGTCTAACTAGTTAACGTCTTCATGCAGTTACACACCGTAAATATGGCGTCCAGCTGTGGTTGACGGTCAGTGGAATCCTCTGACTTCTCCTGCTGAACACTGTGGTGAAAACATAACAAAAGATAAAACTTTATTGTTCAGACATTAAACTGTATCTGAGATTGGAAATTAATGAACTTAAACATAGAAACACTAAGGTTAAAGATTAACTAAACATGTTAAACACAGTTACCAGGTTGATTGTTCCAAATCAGCACAACAGATGGACAAGAGACTCTGACTTACTTTGTGATTGAATCGTTCTGTTTGAAATTAACATGAAAATCCATGGACCTGTCGCTCGCACAGCTTGGAACAGGAGAGTCGCCTCTTCTCTGCCCAGCCCTGAAAAAAAAATCACACAAGTACAATACAATCAAACAAATGATTTTTAAAATTCAACTTTTCCTCAACAACATGTATGAAAAAATTTACTTTTGCACTATTTTATGAAGTTGTACAGGAGTAAACACGGCAGTTAGAATATTTGTCGTCCTCCTGAGGAAACAGGCTCTGACTCACACGGAGCTTTGGACTGATGCTGATAAATGCTGTGAACTTATAGTTTCTCTCTGTACTGTATGACTCTCACACATCATCGGTACCTACATAACTTCACAGTTGCTTCTCATTTTCTGCTGCTCGTGGACAGTCTGTGATTTTTCGTCTTACCTCTCGGCTTCGGCCTGACTCTCATGTTCTTTGGACGGCCTCCTGGAGGACAGGACCTTCTCATCTTTCTCCACAGACTGACTCATGGTGAGTTTCTACTTTAAACACACAACAAACTGTGTTAGTTAAACTACATCACTGCAAGATTTTTATTATTTTAGGAAAGTAAAATATAAACGTTGGACCATGTCAACTGTACATCATTCGTTTTGGTTTGTGATTTTATTTTTTTATTTTTTTTCTTTATCTGGCAATTTCAGTTACAGTATATTAGTCACTGAAATATACAGTGTTTTTATTTTTGTACACACATGCACACACACACACATACACACTGCATCTTTTGTATTATTGTTTGCACCTTTCCATAATAATAATCAAACACCATTCACTCAGAGTTCACTCACTTATCCGGACAATGTGAAACACCAGGAGCTGATCTTTACATGTGGTCTGGCTTCATCTGGAAAATGTAAACGACAGAAGAGGCAGATTAATTTTCCTCTCTGTCCTCCAATCAGTGTGCAATATTAAACATTCTGACAAAAAAAAGAAGGTAAGTTATGTAAGTTATAGTCCATGTGATAAAAACAGCCCGACAGTGATTAAAAAGGTCCAGTCCCATTTTTCTCATTAATACCTGCTGCACATTCGTTTGTCGCTCCTTTAAACGACCGGACGTCAGCTTCATCTGACAGAAATTAATATTTCAGACCATAAAGCGTCTTACCTTTGAGTCGTTGACATGGACCTTGTTCGTTCCCGGGATTTGAAAGAAAGAGAAAGTTACGTCACAACCCGGAAGTTTGACACTCAGACAGTGTGAGATTTGTTCGGGAAAAGCTGCAAAAATTACAGGCTCATCTAAGAAACAGCCATCTTCATCATCACCGTAGAAATATTCAAAATTATTTCAGTAAATAATAATAACTGCGCCGCACTGGTGATTTTCTTAAAGCTTCTTGTAATAAAGATTTCTTGAAACAAACAATCTTTGACATGTTGATGTTTCATCAACGAAAAGTCGCGATTCGTTATTGTTATTACGATTATTATTATTATTACATTTTTCTTCAAATGGACATATTCATCATCACCGTCCGGAAGAAATATTCTAAATGATTTCACCCAAAATTAAAAGTTGGACTAACTGGTGATTTTTTCATGTTGGAAACACGTTGTTCTTGGTTCAGCACTGACTTCTGTTCGGTCGATGTGTGAATCTCTGTAATGTGCAGCTTTTCATATCAGCCTACGTTATGTTATTTACTCATTTTAATAAAATGATGACAGTGATGGAAGAGTGTGTCCAGTAGGTGTCGCATTTGTGCTTTGGATCAGACACAGAACTTTGACTTACACATAGATTTATGAATTATTTAACCATATAAAGTGGTTAAAATCTGTACTATTGACTGTACTGTGCCACAATTACCATAATGAATATTATTTTCTTAGTGGTGGGAATATGTGCAGAATTATGTCAACCTTTCCCCTCCACTTGACCTTAACAGCGACCTGTCAAACCCTCTGTGCACAGCAGCTGGTTCCAATAGTCAAACCTACTGCTGCGCCTCTTTTTCCAACGTCATCTTTCTGGATTTGGGATTTTATATATTTTTTCTTATTCTTTGCATAGTAAATGTGATGGTGCAGAAATTTCTGGCAGCAACAGAAGATTCAGGGTATGTGTTTTCCATATCTGCAGTTCTCATTTGAATAATAAAAGAGAAAAGGTTCTTCTGAAACGTATCTGAACCGCGTGTTGTATTTAGGTGTTGTATTTGATTTAAATACTGGTTATCCCATTCAACAGTATCAACAGTTTCATATCAAAGGAATTTTGAACAGAATATATTTAAATGCCTATTGTTTCTGGTGCAAAGGTTCATTTATCACCACAAATTATTAATACTGTAAAGGAGTGTACAGAAAAAGTTAGTAAAATAATTATATCTATATCGGGGCAAAGATTTGCATTTTCTTGATAATCACAAAATTGTCTTCAAAAGGGGGATTCAAACTTTTGCATCGAATACTACTTTGGTGGTCTGAACTTGGCCTGAACAGTGTGTATAGCAAGCAAAAGGCTTGCAGGTGATATTTAAAGGTCTATGATATTAAAAAGATTTGAAAGTTGGACATTTTCATCATTTAAATGAGAACAGCTGATTAACAAAATTAAGAGCAGGCATACCGTCAATGCAATTTCAATAATTTTTTTTCAAGTGTTTTGACACACATGTGGCATGTAGCGTATGTGACATACAATTCACACTGTATTACACACAGACACATACACACATACTTGTACATGTATAATTGTGAGGACAGTCGTTGACATAATACCATCCCTAGCCACTAACCCCAATCTAATTACAGTAGCTCTTTTATTCTTTTTTCTTTCATTTTAGATTTTAAATCAAATAATTACCACCTGTAGAAGAACTGTTGTCCATGAAAGGATAGTATTCAAATGAATGACCTGATAACAGTCTCCTCTTACTGAAGACACATTGGGCGGGACTCAGAAATAATACATTGTTCTGAATTGTATAAAAGGAAGAACCTTCCCTTTCTCAAACAGGCTTCCACTTTCACTGTAAGGAAGGTAAGTCCTAAACTCTTTTTTTTCTCACTTTCAAATACCATGGTAGAACATTTGCATGACTAAAAGTCAGAGTATTTCTAGGGCTTTAATAAGGCTAAAGACAAAAAGAAGTGCTGCTGAGTTCCAGTTCCAATAGTGCACATGTGTATTTTTCTCTTTTCATTCCTCTGCCTCGTTCTTTAGATTAAGCCTGGCTCACTTCTCTTTTCAACTCTCACCTACACATATCATTGGTGAGTAGAAGGGCTTATTTTTATATATGTTAGTCTGTCTGTGGTTGTTAGCCCTGAGTGGTACAATGGTAGGTTATACCCTCAGATATGTTTATGTAAATACAATAATCTGCTCATTTGATGAAAGCACAGCTGATCCATTTTAGTACGAGCATGTTTCACTTCTGGGTTGGTCCCTGTGTGACTCTGAAATCCTGATCTTCTGCTGACCTTACCTGGAGGGGGTGTATGTGAAAACCCAAAGTCTGAGTAAGATGGTCCTGAGATTATCCAGAGTTTATCCTGCAAGCTCACTATTACAAAGTCATTATTATGTGTGTGACCCTGTGTCTGGAGCAGGCTCCTCTGTCCCAACATGTCCCGAGACTTAAACTGAGCACATGGGCTTTTGGCAAAGCTTCAATCAGTCGTCTGTCACAGGGGCTTTTGCATTTTTGGACTCGTGCATTTGATGTGCTGTAAAAAGACTCAACCACTGACCTCGGGTGTTCAACTTGGAGGACGTGTTGGTTTAGAATAATAGGCTAATTAGTAAAATGGTGATTCTATTAATTGTTTGTAAATGATCACTAGTGGCAGCCCTAATATTTAGGCTACTGTCAAACCACTAGAGCTGACAACATCAGAAACACTGAGGGATCTGAAAGAAATGTGAGAAAGGAAAACGTGAGCAGCCCACAAATGCCTAGCAAAGATAAATAATAAAAAAATCTTTAAATGGTAGAGTATGATGGGGTTATGTTGAAATTTACCATCACTTCACCTAAAATACCAAATAGTGCTTCACTTGAAATACAATTTTTGTCCAGCATACATTATTGTTTATTCTGTTTACTTTGTCAGTTATTGGAACAATGAGAGCTCTGATAGCGGTTGCTGTGATCCTTCATCTGCTGATTAACATAGAAAGTGTTGATGAAGTAAGTTTCATTAAGTTTTTTAATGTTTTGTGTTCACTTTGTAACCTGCCCATTTATACCTAACTCCCATTATTCAAAGAAAACTCCCACAGATGATTTACAAATTATTTCATGTTGCTTTGTTAAGGCTACAGGACATTCATAGTTTACATTCTGATAAATGCTCCAGAGATTAGACAGAGTTTGTCATCTGCAAGAATTTATCTGATGTCAGTATACGCATGCTTATAGTCATTAGACAGAGACCGGCAATGACTTTCCATGTCAGCTCCTGGTGGAAGCAGCTAGCTACAAACTGGCTTCAACTGAAGTATTTTCCACAGTGGTGGAGGTCTGGAAAGCCCTGCAGGTTTGGGAAGTGGAATGTTAAGACGATTAAAATAATATCTGCAATGACAGTCTAAATACCTCACAGATTATTAATGGAAATAGATGGCTTTCTTCCTAACGTGTATGTTGATTGACTCATTTGGATTTATGTAGTTTTATATTAGATAAGTCAGATTATTTATATACAGCAGCAAACTGACATGTTGCATTTCATTAAAAACTTTAATCCCTCTCATGTGAAATGTAGCTGGAGTCATATGGAGGTTAAACCATGAACACAGATCTGTGTAGGTGATTTTAGGTGTTTCTGTCAGAAGAACAAACTTATGTGGTAATATTTTTGTGCAATATGGATTAGACCAGAATGTGAGTATTTGATATTTCCATTGAAGATGACAGCTTTACAATTTATAGACGCTGTGGAAATGGTAATTCTTGAGCGCAGCGTTGTGTCCCCTCCGATTGTTGCTGCTGCCTGCTCTCATCAGCTTTGCAGACAAGGCACAGTTCATGTCAAAACAGTCGACTTCAGGGTCAGCGCACGGCACGTTCCCAGCTGCCGTCAAACTACTGTCCTTTCTGGGTCAACAACTACCGATAAGTGGCCAAGAATTAACTTTCATACCTGTGCCACTGGATGGTTAATGCCAGTTTTGATTGTTGTACTGTGCTGTGCTGCAGTGAATGTTAATTTGATCCAATTATTTCTGATTTTTTCACAGTACGAATTTGGAGATATCATCGCATTCAAGACGAAATGTCCCTGCATAGACACACCTGTGTATGAGCACTACGCTATTTACGTGGGTGGAGGTGTAATGCCTCAAGCAGGGGATAATGACATTTTTCACCGCACAAGTACGTATGCATATTTACATGCAAATTACTAAATTGAATAGAATTTTAATTGCAAGCCAAGAAATAATGTAAAGAATATAACTAACCCAGATTCAGAGGAAAAGATGTCTATTTAAATCAGTCTATTTAAATCAGGGGGTAAGTTCAAGAGGCAGTTAAAATGGACAAATTACATCTTAAAATAACTTTGTTTGAGTTACATGGTGTAGCTGCTTTATAATGATATTTCATAATTAGTTACCCACAGCTGAATAAGAAACAGCATTAGTTGATCATTTGTTTTGAGGTGATGCTCATCCAACTATTGCTTCCTCTTAATGTAGCTGATATGAAATTATAATGCCCAGTTTGTGCATAAGTACAGAAATATTAGATTTATTTATGATGCAAAAGGAAATGAAAAAAATTACATAAAGTAGACAAATAATGGTAATAGGTTTCTTGTCAAGTTTATGTACAGTATTTTTAAATGATTTTTTTTCCTCCAATCACTGCAGACTTTGCTGGTACTTGGTGCAATTTTGATAAACTTGCAAATCAACACAGAGAACACCATAAGCAAAATTATTTGGAAACAATTGACAGTACGGTTGTAAAAGGAACAAATATGCAAATAATGAATCGCATTGTTGGAAAAATTGACAAGTGTGGATATTTTATGCCTTTTACAAACAACTGTGAACACCTTTCAAATTATTTGCGCTATGGAGTAGAACGTTCACTGCAGGTAGGTAAAAGCTTAAATGCCGTTCTGTTACTGTGTCTGTGACTTTTCAGGAAACCATATGATGAAAGGTAGCCTATTTCAAGTTTGACAGTTTTTTCTTTGTTTGTTTTTTTTTGCTTTATAGTTGGATGGATTACTGTTTTGCAGCAGATTCATTTGTAATAAATGGGCTGAAATGCTAAACGTACTAACTTAAAATCATTCCAGGCAAAACTCATATGTCTGTATGTCAAATATGCTCTGCAAAAATGCACAATAAAGATGGTTTTGTTTTAAAACTTCAGTATAGCTGGAAATAACGTACATTTGCTTTGTTCGCAGCCTCAAACATATGCAAATTGGTTCATAAGAGCAAGAAATTATATAGGTAAGAGGGAAATACACGAAGACAAACTGCAGGACTATGTGGACAAAATGATGAGGAATGCATTGCTTGAGGATCTTTGTTTGGAAAAGTGCCCAATGTCATCATCAACTTGACAGCTAAGAACTGACAAACGGTCCTTTCTACCTGTCTTTGTCTTGTGTTAATTCCACAAATTAAGTCATATCGAAAAACTTTGGCAAGAACAATTTGTCTTTCAGTGTCCTCTGTGGTATGCTCAGGCACATATAAGTTAAACTTATAAGATGTACATTTCAAAAAACTTATTGCAACCTATTGTATTCTGTATGATAAGTAATAAGTAATGATTTTATGACTGATATGATGAAACATGATGTGCAATAAGCTCCACAGTGATTGGTGACACCAAGCTTTACAAGAATTTCTTGTTTACCTTTTGTAAAATTTCACCAGCCACCAAAGGCAACCGAGCCTGGATACAAAATGTGAGCAGGAAGGTCAATCACGGTAAATCAGGCGACGCTGAAGGGACCAGCCGGAAGAAGCACATTTTCATACCACTAAACCAAGACACTGTATAGTCATTCAGGTGGATCTTCATGGACAGCAGTGTTAGAATCATCAATAACGCCCTCAAGCTGCTTTTTACCCATAGATCTGGCTGAGCTAACTTCAACCATTCCATCATCAAAATGTCTGTCAGACCCGACCCTGATCAGACGGCTGAAGGAAGCTTTACCCTAATTAGCATCAGCAGCTAGAAGTTAAGGTTTGTTCCACAGTTCATACTTTTTTTGAGTACTTAAAAATCTTTTGTGTGGCCATTTGTTAAAACTATGTCTCCACTCACGTAAGCATTCTGGAATGTAAGTGTATGTATTTTAGAACAAAATATTTCTGCTTGTGTGTTTTGATTTCATCATGAACACAACGTGAAACTCTTCAAAGCTGCAGATTCCTGCTTCTTTGGTTTCAGGAAAGAAGTGATGAAGAAGTTCCACCAAGCTGAACTTTTTCCCTTTCAGCACATTCAGCTCTCTGAAAGTGAACGGAAATATGAACTGAATGTCCTGGTTGGCTTCGTCTTCAGCCCAGTCCAAAGTGAACTTCTGCGTTAAGATTGTTTTCCCAATGCCAGCCACTCCCTTTGTCATCACTGTTCTGATTGGTTCGTCTCTTCCAGGCGAGGCTTTGAAGATGTCTTCACATTTTATTGTTATTTCAGATGTGGCAGGTTTCTTCAATCCTGTTTCAAACTGTCTGACTTCATGTTCACTGTTGACCTCTCCAGTTCCTCCCTCTGTGATGTAGAGCTCGGTGTAGATCTGGTTCAGCAAGGTTGGGTTTCCTTGTTTAGCAACCCCCAAATACATTTTGCTTCTTCGAGTGGGTGCCATTACTAACGATCGAAAAGAAGGTTGAAGGCAGGCAGAGCTGGCTAATTTTTAACTGCAGCAAAAAGCCTGTTTCCATAAAAATGTTAGTGGAAGGAATAAAAACAGAGTTTTCACACATTTTAAGAAAATTCTTCCACTTATGGGGCTCTGCCCTTACTAAGAATGATGAAAATGCATATATACATGAATATGAAAACCTGAAGCAGTAACCTTAATCAGTAATCACACGATGCAGTGGGGGTTTTTTTTCGGTCTACTAGAACACGTCAGGACATGAGACACCTTTTTAAAACTGAAAACTTATAGTTCAATGACTTTAGTCTTTGCAGCCAGTTTGATCCCTCTTTGTTTCGTCGATTTTATTTGCGGCAGCTGCATGTAACCATTTCATGGAAACAAGTACAAGCAAGTTTTGAGCTGACTGACTGAAATTAAATGCTGCTAGACAAGTTCAGCCCCGTGATGATTAACTCTTTTGCTCCAGTTTACTTTCTGATTTTTTCTGTTGTCATTCCTCTCTTTCTCATCCTGTTCAAGACGAGTTCAGTGTCTTGCCCAAGTAGACGACTTTATTGCCAGCTATGTGAAATTATTGTTGTTTTCCCTCTTTCATGACTGTGTTATGCACTAAGCTTCACTCCTAAATGTAAATGGCTACTGATGTTCTGATCACTCGTCTTGTATTTAGTTCTTCATTATGGGAATCTTCAGGATCTTACAAGCTGCTTTTAACAGAAACTTCCGTGCTATTTGGGAACGCCTCCTGCTTGTTGTTGTTGGTTTCCCAAATCTTATTTATCAATTATATTTTTTTGTAATTTCAAATCTTCTGATCTGTGACAGACGTCCAAACTTAGGTTTACATTTTAATTTAGTTTCCAATATAGTTGATGAACGGTAGATCATAGGTGAGAGTAAACACACTGAGGGATTCGGGTAAATAGTGGGGAAAAAGCAAGCAGGACTAAAACTAATGTTCAAGGAGACAAAAACCAAAAATTCACAATCTCCTACACAAAGTTCAAACACAATCTTAGGAAGCTGCTTTTACCAGGAGTTCTCAAACTCACAGGGAGCCCAGGGTCTGAATACACAATCTCACAAAGGCACGAGTGTGTGTGACTCACAATACGAAGATCGCTGGAAGGGAGGCCGGGGCTGAGTTTTGCAGCAATGGGTGCACAGGTATACAGGCATAGTGTGGGCTTGGCCGGTGAGTAAAGCAGACAGGTTCTCAGACGAACAAATAGAAAATCCAGACAAGGAGGCAGGTAAATCTTACAAGCACGAAGATACCAGAAGAAAGGGCAGGATAACCAGACGAGCAGGCAGGTTAACTGTAGACAGGTTCACAAAGGCGCTTGGCAGGCCATCTCCCCGTGGAAAGGTTAACAGGGAAACAGGGTACCAAGGTCCAGAAAGTGAAGCCAGAATGGTGTTGTGTGTTGTGTTGTGACAAGTTCAGTCACACCTGCATATCTGACCCAAGATCACACTCATTCTTTATGCATACGGTCAACCTGGTTCATCTCTCCAACGATACCTCTTGGTGACCACTGTGAAGAAGAGAAAATTGGCTCTTCTCTCTAAGACATCAGATAGGAGCCTTCTAGGCCTGCAAGTCTGCAAGTAATCGTCAAGGAAACTAATGCTTTGTAGGAAACCAATGTTTTGCATTGTATTTTAGGCTGTTAGACACAGACTGGACCAGTGCGTAGCTGTGGAGGCACACAGTTTTCTTATCATGCTCGGTGGAGTTTAGGTATTATATCAATGTGATTGCAGATCAGTTGGTATTAGCTGTGGACAACTGTCTTACCAACTGAGCTACAACCACCCCAGAATAAAATATGATCCACTATGTGCTGTACACATGTCATAAAATCACAGTCTCGCCAGAATTTTAAAGGCTTATTGTGTTTATGTGCAACTTTTTCTTTCTTCTCTTTTCCGTACATGAAATCAGAAGTTTCAGAAATAACAACAGAGTAGGAATTTGAATGAATGGTTCAGATTTTTTAAACTGATCCTAATATCAGTTATAGCGACAGTTTCATATTAACCTCAGCTGAACGTTGGAGAGTATTTTTCCAAAATATTAGGCATTTGGGGGAAGTTTGATATAGCACATGGAACAAAAAAAGACTTGCAATATTACACTAAGCTTGAAACAACCTGATTATTCCTTTAATTAGACAGAGCTCTGGGAACCAGTATAAGTCTACAAATACAGTCACTATTTTCGTCAAAGTACGCAAAAAATAAAAAAACATTTTAAAGGAAAATGCGTTGTGTTGTCTTTTTCTATGATTCCTTGGTTCTTAGGAAATACATAAAAAATGGAACCAATGTATAAAAAGGTGATAAATGTACATGTGAAAAGGATGTTAAATCACACTCTAGAAAGAAGAAATTTGTTTAAGCATAAATGCCAACTTTACAGTTATTTGGAAATATTAACATACATTATAATGGTTACACTTAACAAAGTGCTTCACTCCCCATTTTCCGTTTGCTACAGTGGGTCCTATTTTTCCTTTATCAATATTAACAACAGTCCTGAAACACAGAAGCATAAAATGTCCCTGCACAAAGACTGGCCCTGAGAAACCACTCTCACATGGAGGAAATAAAGGACGATGCTTTAAGAATAACAAAACATCTAACACAAAGAAACTGAAGAGTTGAATGGGTGGGCTCTAATTCTAAAAGCAGGATACACGGGTTCAGTGAATGTGGCATAAAAAGTGTGAATGTGGATCAGTTTGTCACCGGAGGCGTCGTAAAAAGACAGAGTTCCGGCAGAAGAGTCCAGGTACACGCCCACTCTGTTGGAGCTGGGTTTATGGAAGGACGTTGTTTCATTACTGTGCAGCAGCGAGTAACTGTCATCAGAGCAGCCCAGACTCCACGACTGGTCATTTCTGCCAAGACAGCTGTCGTCACCTTCTCCCCTCCTTCGGATTCCTCTGTAAGTCACAGCTATATAAACCTTCCCCTCCCACTCAACCTCCCAGTAACAGCGACCAGTCAAACCCTCTTCACACAGCAGCTGTTTCCAGTAGTCGAATCTGTCGTCGTGATCGAGGTATGGCTGCGTCTCTTTCCCCACCGTCACTTTTCTGTTGGAGTCGGACAGTTTCAGTTTTTTATTTACTGTGTTTAGGTCCAACGTGAGTTTACGGGCATCTGATGGAAAAAAGACAAAGTACATCAGCAGGTTCTTTTACATTACATTTACTTACAAAGATACTTACAGGTGAGGAACAAAGCAACATATTCAGACAAAAGACACGAAGCAAAGTGTTTCAGTTTATTTGGAGATGCAAAGGAACAATCAGTAGGTGAGAGTCAGAACTTAGAACCCGATGGAGCCAGTACAGAGATCTGTACAGAGGTGTGATGTGTGTGCACTTTTGGTTGATTTAAAATGAGACATGCTGCATTTTGGAGGGGCTTGATCAACAGGACACTGCGTTAGTCGAGACATGTGAGCAGTAACTGAATGAGAAGTAAAGTTGCATATTCTGATATTTCTGGAGGGACAGAGAGAAAATCTGCTGCCTGAGAGACGGAGAGACCTCCACATTTCTGACAGACTTTGTGGGGACAAATACAACGTGAGGCTGTTGTGTTGTACTGGGGCCTTGCTGGGACGTTCAAAATCTCCATTTTGGAGAGACTAACACTGTTCACATGAACAAGAAAGGCTCTGTGTGGAAATGTAATTATCCTCAAAGAATGATGCTGCGAATGTTGTCCACAAAGATGTAATAATGTCAGAGAAATTCATTTTTGGTGGTGATGCTGAAGACGTGGGTGCTGACAATCCACGTATTTTCCTAACCAACCTCAGCTCCTCCACATATCGCAGCTTGTTGCCATCAGTAAAATCTCCCACTATTGTAAAGTGATCCAGTGCAAACCTGTAGATCTTTGGCTCTTGATAAACATCATCGTTCTGCCTGTGATTTTGCTCAAACAAAATCCAATGTGTACAAATTCATTCTTATTATTTAAAAACAACAACAACAGGAAAAGCCCACTTACACTTCCTCAGACCGGATTTCATCCACTGTGATCCACTATAGTCCGTCCTGGTGCAACAAAAGTAATACATTTATTTTAAACTTTTTTTTATATACAACAGATTCAAAACAAGATTCACATGGACACTCTTGACACTGATATTAATCTTTAAGTTGTGATGACAGAACCACTTATTAACACAACCACACACACACCAGCCTTGTCAGTCCATACCTAAGAGAGTCCAACCTCCAGTCTTCATGCTTCGGTGCAGACTCTCCTAGATGGTTGTAGCTCAGGTCCAGTTCCTTCAGATGAGAGGCGTTGTTCCTTAAAGCTGAGTCCAGGGCAGCACAGCCTTTCTGAGTGAGCAGACAGCCAGACAGCCTGCACACACACACAAAGAGCGTAAGTTATTGTATTGCAATTTTTAAATGGCACATCTGGTGTCAGATACAGCAGTAAAACTGAACTGTGCTAGACGTACTGTGTGTCTATGTAAAAAGAATTACTTTCAGACTCGGGCAGACAGGCCTTTGGCTCTTCCTTCCTTTGTCCTCCCCTCTTACCTGTATTCTGAGGCCTGGCCTCTCGTCCGTATGCCCACATTAGCCTGCATGGCGTTCTCTTCGCTACACTGTACTGAAATAGCAGTAAAACATCTAGCTGTATCGCCTTGTAGCATGGTTGCATCTAGCCACCAACCAAGCATGCAGCTTTTTCAGTCTTTAGAGTCAAGCAAACAGGATATCAACAGAAGAAATAAGCCCCACTGTGCATTTGCAGGTAAACAAAAGTTACTGTATAGTTGGGCTTTTTATCTATTACTTTATCACTTTCGTCCGATTGATTCAGATGGTCGTCTGTTGAGAAAAAAAATGAAACCTGACCTAAGAGTTTCGAGTCTACAGTTTGGACTCTGCAGTCCACTGCAGAGCCGCTCCACTCCTGAATCCTGGAGGTCGTTGTTACTCAGGTCCAGCTCTTTCAGACTGGTGGACCGGGAGCTGAGAACTGAGGCCAGAGCTTCACACCCTTTCTCTGATATATTACAGCCACTCAGCCTAAAGAGACAATAGAACCAAAGAAATTAGATTTCTTAGAGTATTTTCATAATTCAACTGGTATTTCTGGAGGGAACATCTATTTATGCAAATACATATAGGCTTAAATAGTCAAAAGGTTCAAAGCTGTTAGGAAAATAAACAACAACAACTGATTAACACGGACTTGAGATTTTCTAGTTTACAATCTGGTCTCAGCTCTGTCAGACTGGTGGACCAGGAGCTGAGAACTGAGGCCAGAGCTTTACAGCTTTTCTCTGACAGGTTACAGCCAGTCAGCCTAAAGAGGCATTGATAACAAAATTTCCATCTGTAAAATATGTTTAAAACATAAATGAAAGATAAATACTGTATGTATCTACATGTACTTTCTGAACTTACACTGATTTCTTGGAGGCTTTAACCACTGGCAGCAGCCTCAGAAGAGCTTCCTCTGAAGCAGAGAATTTCTTTAGGTCAAACACGTCCAGATCTTTTTCAGATGACAGAAGGATAAAGACCAGAGCTGACCACTGACCAGGAGACAGTTTCTCTGTGGAGAGACTTCCTGATCTTAGGGACTGTTGGACCTCCTCCACTAGAGAATGATCCTCCAGCTCATTTAGACAGTGAAACAGATTGATGCTTTTCTCTGCAGACAAATTCTCACTGATCTTACTCTTGATGTATTGGACTGTTTCCTGAATAGATATTGAGCTGCTTCCTGTCTGTGTCACCAGGTCTCATAGGAGAGTCTGATTTGTCTGCAGGGAAAGACCCAAGAGGAAGCGGAGAAACAGGTCCAGGTGTCCATTTGGACTCTGTAAAGCCTTGTCCACAGCGCTCTGGTGGAACAATTCCTGTTTTTCACTAAACAGATAAGACCACAGTGAGGTTGACGGCACTGACAGCAGATTGACTCCAGAGTTGACAAATGTCAGATGGACATGAAGAGCAGCCAGAAACTCCTGGACACTCAGATGGACGAAGCAGAACACAGTGTCATGGTACAGTCCTCTCTCCTCTATAAACATCTGTGTGAACACTCCTGAGTAAACTGAGGCTGCTCTGATATCGATGCCACACTCTGTCAGGTCGGATTCATAGAAGACCACGTTTCCTTTCTCCAGCTGCTCAAAAGCCAGTTTTCCCAGAGCCTCAATCATCTTCCTGGTCTCTGGACTCCAGTGTGGATCTGTCTCAGCTCCTCCATCATATTTGACGTTCTTCAGTTTGGACTGAACCACCAGGAAGTGGATGTACATCTCAGTCAGGGTCTTGGGCAGCTCTGCTCCCTCTCTGGTTTTCAACACATCCTCCAGAACTGTAGCAGTGATCCAGCAGAAGACTGGGATGTGGCACATGATGTGGAGGCTCCGTGAGGCCTTGATGTGGGAGATGATTCTGCTGGTCTGCTCCTCATCTGTGAATCTCTTCCTGAAAAACTCCTCCTTTTGTGGGTCAGTGAACCCTCTGACCTCTGTCACCACGTCAACACACTCAGGAGGGATCAGACTGGCTGCTGCAGGTCGTGTGGTCATCCAGAGGCGAGCAGAGGGAAGCAGGTTCCCCCGGATGACGTTGGTCAGCAGCACATCCACTGAGGTGGACTCTGTAATATCAGTCAGGATCTGATTGTTGTTGAAGTCCAGAGGAAGTCGACACTCATCCAGAGCAATGAAGATGAATACAACCTGGAACTCTTCAAACCTGCAGATTCCTGCTTCTTTGGTTTCAGGAAAGAAGTGATGAACAAGTTCCACCAAGCTGAACTTTTTCCCTTTCAGCACATTCAGCTCTCTGAAAGTGAAGGGAAATATGAACTGTATGTCCTGGTTGGCTTTGTCTTCAGCCCAGTCCAGAGTGAACTTCTGCGTTAAGACTGTTTTCCCAATGCCAGCCACTCCCTTTGTGATCACTGTTCTGATTGGTTCGTCTCTTCCAGGCGAGGCTTTAAAGATGTCTTCACATTTTATTGTTATTTCAGATGTGGCCGGTTTCTTCAATCCTGTTTCAAACTGTCTGACTTCATGTTCACTGTTGACCTCTCCAGTTCCTCCCTCAGTGTTGTAGAGCTCGGTGTAGATCTGGTTCAGCAAGGTCGGGTTTCCTTGTTTAGCAACCCCCTCAAACACACACTGAAACTTCTTCTTCAGGTTGGATTTCAGTTTACGTTGGCATTCCACCACTTGAAATTCTATAAAAAATATATAAATATCTGTCATGTCAAAGTGGACAAACATGGCCAAGAATGATTTTTAGAGCTGATGAAGGTTTTGCAGCATGTTTAGAGAAAACCTTTTAAACAATTTAACAATGGTTTCACTCACTATTCTGCAGAGATTCGCCCAGCTCTTCCTGCTTCATTCCCCTCAGCAAATACAGTGTGATCTGCAGAAAAGCTGCTCTGCTTCTCTGCTTTCCCTCTTCATCATCACCAGTCTCCTCATTTTCACGTTGGCTGTCTACAGAGTTTAGATGATCTGGACTCAGGACCCTCTGTATCTTTTTAAGCTCATTTTTCACAAACGCAACAAGGTTCTCCTCGAGAATCTGGAATAAAATCAGGTTTAATTTGATAAAACCAACTTGTCATTGACAATGTTTACCCTGTACACAAAGTGAGTGTAGAGTTTCTTGACTTTGTTAGAAGGGTCTGTCTAAATCCGTCTGTAGTTTAACAGTTAATGGATTCAGTTTACTGTACGATCCACCATCTCAGTGTGTTCATCTCTGTTTCCGGCACATAAACTGCAATTAACCTGTAAACAGCCTTCAGTTTCTTCTGACGGCCCTAAAGTGATTTCTGTACTTTACACGTCAATTTGAAACTGTTCAGCTACTAAAATCAAATTGCACAAAATGCTGAAGGAGTCTAACTAGTTAACGTCTTCATACAATTACTCACCGTAAATACGGCGTCCAGCTGTGGTTGACAGTCATTGAAATTCTCTGACTTCTCCTGCTGAACACTGTGGTGAGAACATAACAAAAGATAAAACTTTATTGTTCAGACATTAAACTGTATCTGAGATTGGAAATTAATGAACTTAAACATAGAAACACTAAGGTTAAAGATTAACTAAACATGTTAAACACAGTTACAAGGTGGATTGTTCCAAATCAGCACAACAGATGGACAAGAGACTCTGACTTACTTTGTGATTGAATCGTTCTGTTTGAAATGAACATGAAAATCCATGGACCTGTCGCTCGCACAGCTTGGAACAGGAGAGTCGCCTCTTCTCTGCCCAGCCCTGAAAAAAAAATCACACAAGTACAATAAAATCAAACAAATGATTTTTAAAATTCAACTTTTCCTCAACAACATGTATGAAAAAATTAACTTTTGCACTATTTTATGAAGTTGTACAGGAGTAAACACGGCAGTTAGAATATTTGTCGTCCTCCTGAGGAAACAGGCTCTGACTCACACGGAGCTTTGGACTGATGCTGATAAATGCTGTGAACTTATAGTTTCTCTCTGTACTGTATGACTCTCATACATCATCGGTACCTACATAACTTCACAGTTGCTTCTCATTTTCTGCTGCTCGTGGACAGTCTGTGAATTTCGTCTTACCTCTCGGCTTCGGCCTGACTCTCATGGTCTTTGGACGGCCTCCTGGAGGACAGGACCTTCTCATCTTTCTCCACAGACTGACTCATGGTGAGTTTCTACTTTAAACACACACAACAAACTGTGTTAGTTAAACTACATCACTGCAAGATTTTTATTATTTTAGGAAAGTAAAATATGAACGTTGAACCATGTCAACTGCACATCATTCGTTTTGGTTTGTGATTTTATTTTTTTATTTTTTTTCTTTATCTGGCAATTTCAGTTACAGTATATTAGTCACTGAAATATACAGTGTTTTTATTTTTGTACACAGATGCACACACACACACACACACACACACACACATACACACTGCATCTTTCGTATTATTGTTTGCACCTTTCCATAATAATAATCAAACACCATTCACTCAGAGTTCACTCACTTATCCGGACAATGTGAAACACCAGGAGCTGATCTTTACATTTGATCTGGCTTCATCTGAAAAATGTAAACGACAGAAGAGGCAGATTAATTTTCCTCTCTGTCCTCCAATCAGTTTGCAATATTAAACATTCTGACAAAAAAAAAGGAAGGTAAGTTATGTAAGTTATAGTCCGTGTGATAAAAACAGCCCGACTGTGATTAAAAAGGTCCAGTCCCATTTTTCTCATTAATACCTGCTGCACATTCGTTTGTCGCTCCTTTAAACGACCGGACGTCAGCTTCATCTGACAGAAATTAATATTTCAGACCATAAAGCGTCTTACCTTTGAGTCGTTGACATGGACCTTGTTCGTTCCCGGGATTTGAAAGAAAGAGAAAGTTACGTCACAACCCGGAAGTTTGACACTCAGACAGTGTGAGATTTGTTCGGGAAAAGCTGCAAAAATTACAGGCTCATCTAAGAAACAGCCATCTTCATCATCACCGTAGAAATATTCAAAATTATTTCAGTAAATAATAATAACTGCGCGCACTGGTGATTTTCTTAAAGCTTCTTGTAATAAAGATTTCTTGAAACAAACAATCTTTGACATGTTGATGTTTCATCAACGAAAAGTCGCGATTCGTTATTGTTATTACGATTATTATTATTATTACATTTTTCTTCAAATGGACATATTCATCATCACCGTCCGGAAGAAATATTCTAAATGATTTCACCCAAAATTAAAAGTTGGACTAACTGGTGATTTTTTCATGTTGGAAACACGTTGTTCTTGGTTCAGCACTGACTTCTGTTCGGTCGATGTGTGAATCTCTGTAATGTGCAGCTTTTCATATCAGCCTACGTTATGTTATTTACTCATTTTAATAAAATGATGACAGTGATGGAAGAGTGTGTCCAGTAGGTGTCGCATTTGTGCTTTGGATCAGACACAGAACTTTGACTTACACATAGATTTATGAATTATTTAACCATATAAAGTGGTTAAAATCTGTACTATTGACTGTACTGTGCCACAATTACCATAATGAATATTATTTTCTTAGTGGTGAGAATATGTGCAGAATTATGTCAACCTTTCCCCTCCAGTAACAGCGACCTGTCAAACCCTCTGTGCACAGCAGCTGGTTCCAATAGTCAAACCTACTGCTGCGCCTCTTTCTCCAATGTCATCTTTCTGGATTTGGGGTTTTATATTTTTTCTTATTCTTTGCATAGTAAATGTGATGGTGCAGAAATTTCTGGCAGCGACAGAAGATTCAGGGTATGTGTTTTCCATATCTGCAGTTCTCATTTGAATAATAAAAGAGAAAAGGTTCTGCTGAAACGTATCTGAACCGCGCGTTGTATTTAGGTGTTGTATTTGATTTAAATACTGGTTATCCCATTCAACAGTATCAACAGTTTCATATCAAAGGAATTTTGAACAGAATATATTTAAATGCCTATTGTTTCTGGTGCAAAGGTTCATTTATCACCACAAATTATTAATACTGTAAAGGAGTGTACAGAAAAAGTTAGTAAAATAATTAAATCTATATCGGGGCAAAGATTTGCATTTTCTTGATAATCACAAAATTGTCTTCAAAAGGGGGATTCAAACTTTTGCATCGAATACTACTTTGGTGGTCTGAACTTGGCCTGAACAGTGTTTATAGCAGGCAAAAGGCTTGCAGGTGATATTTAAAGGTCTATGATATTAAAAAGATTTGAAAGTTGGACATTTTCATCATTTAAATGAGAACAGCTGATTAACAAAATTAAGAGCAGGCATACCGTCAATGCAATTTCAATAATTTTTTTTCAAGTGTTTTGACACACATGTGGCATGTAGCGTATGTGACATACAATTCACACTGTATTACACACAGACACATACACACATACTTGTACATGTATAATTGTGAGGACACTCGTTGACATAATACCATCCCTTGCCACTAACCCCAATCTAATTACAGTAGCTCTTTTATTCTTTTTTCTTTCATTTTAGATTTTAAATCAAATAATTACCACCTGTAGAAGAACTGTTGTCCATGAAAGGATAGTATTCAAATGAATGACCTGATAACAGTCTCCTCTTACTGTAGACACATTGGGCGGGACTCAGAAATAATACTTTGTTCTGAATTGTATAAAAGGAAGAACCTTCCCTTTCTCAAACAGGCTTCCACTTTCACTGTAAGGAAGGTAAGTCCTAAACTCTTTTTTTTCTCACTTTCAAATACCATGGTAGAACATTTGCATGACTAAAAGTCAGAGTATTTCTAGGGCTTTAATAAGGCTAAAGACAAAAAGAAGTGCTGCCGAGTTCCAGTTCCAATAGTGCACATGTGTATTTTTCTCTTTTCATTCCTCTGCCTCGTTCTTTAGATTAAGCCTGGCTCACTTCTCTTTTCAACTCTCACCTACACATATCATTGGTGAGTAGAAGGGCTTATTTTTATATATGTTAGTCTGTCTGTGGTTGTTAGCCCTGAGTGGTACAATGGTAGGTTATACCCTCAGATATGTTTATGTAAATACAATAATCTGCTCATTTGATGAAAGCACAGCTGATCCATTTTAGTACGAGCATGTTTCACTTCTGGGTTGGTCCCTGTGTGACTCTGAAATCCTGATCTTCTGCTGACCTTACCTGGAGGGGGTGTATGTGAAAACCCAAAGTCTGAGTAAGATGGTCCTGAGATTATCCAGAGTTTATCCTGCAAGCTCACTATTACAAAGTCATTATTATGTGCGTGACCCTGTGTCTGGAGCAGGCTCCTCTGTCCCAACATGTCCCGAGACTTAAACTGAGCACATGGGCTTTTGGCAAAGCTTCAATCAGTCGTCTGTCACAGGGGCTTTTTGCATTTTTTGGACTCGTGCATTTGATGTGCTGTAAAAAAGACTCAACCACTGACCTCGGGTGTTCAACTTGGAGGACGTGTTGGTTTAGAATAATAGGCTAATTAGTAAAATGGTGATTCTATTAATTGTTTGTAAATGATCACTAGTGGCAGCCCTAATATTTAGGCTACTGTCAAACCACTAGAGCTGACAACATCAGAAACACTGAGGGATCTGAAAGAAATGTGAGAAAGGAAAACGTGAGCAGCCCACAAATGCCTAGCAAAGATAAATAATAAAAAAAAAAATCTTTAAATGGTAGAGTATGATGGGGGTTATGTTGAAATTTACCATCACTTCACCTAAAATACCAAATAGTGCTTCACTTGAAATACAATTTTTGTCCAGCATACATTATTGTTTATTCTGTTTACTTTGTCAGTTATTGGAACAATGAGAGCTCTGATAGCGGTTGCTGTGATCCTTCATCTGCTGATTAACGTAGAAAGTGTTGATGAAGTAAGTTTCATTAAGTTTTTTAATGTTTTGTGTTCACTTTGTAACCTGCCCATTTATACCTAACTCCCATTATTCAAAGAAAACTCCCACAGATGATTTACAAATTATTTCATGTTGCTTTGTTAAGGCTACAGGACATTCATAGTTTACATTCTGATAAATGCTCCAGAGATTAGACAGATTTTGTCATCTGCAAGCATTTATCTGATGTCAGTATACGCATGCTTATAGTCATTAGACAGAGACCGGCAATGACTTTCCATGTCAGCTCCTGGTGGAAGCAGCTAGCTACAAACTGGCTTCAACTGAAGTATTTTCCACAGTGGTGGAGGTCTGGAAAGCCCTGCAGGTTTGGGAAATGGAATGTTAAGACGATTAAAATAATATCTGCAATGACAGTCTAAATACCTCACAGATTATTAATGGAAATAGATGGCTTTCTTTCTAACGTGTATGTTGATTGACTCATTTGGATTTATGTAGTTTTATATTAGATAAGTCAGATTATTTATATACAGCAGCAAACTGACATGTTGCATTTCATTAAATACTTTAATCCCTCTCATGTGAAATGTAGCTGGAGTCATATGGAGGTTAAACCATGAACACAGATCTGTGTAGGTGATTTTAGGTGTTTCTGTCAGAAGAACAAACTTATGTGGTAATATTTTTGTGCAATATGGATTAGACCAGAATGTGAGTATTTGATATTTCCATTGAAGATGACAGCTTTACAATTTATAGACGCTGTGGAAATGGTAATTCTTGAGCGCAGCGTTGTGTCCCCTCCGATTGTTGCTGCTGCCTGCTCTCATCAGCTTTGCAGACAAGGCACAGTTCATGTCAAAACAGTCGACTTCAGGGTCAGCGCACGGCACGTTCCCAGCTGCCGTCAAACTACTGTCCTTTCTGGGTCAACAACTACCGATAAGTGGCCAAGAATTAACTTTCATACCTGTGCCACTGGATGGTTAATGCCAGTTTTGATTGTTGTACTGTGCTGTGCTGCAGTGAATGTTAATTTGATCCAATTATTTCTGATTTTTTCACAGTACGAATTTGGAGATATCATCGCATTCAAGATTTAAATGTCCCTGCATAGACACACCTGTGTATGAGCACTACGCTATTTACGTGGGTGGAGGTGTAATGCCTCAAGCAGGGGATAATGACATTTTTCACCGCACAAGTACGTATGCATATTTACATGCAAATTACTAAATTTATTGAATAGAATTTTAATTGCAAGCCAAGAAATAATGTAAAGAATATAACTAACCCAGATTCAGAGGAAAAGATGTCTATTTAAATCAGTCTATTTAAATCAGGGGGTAAGTTCAAGAGGCAGTTAAAATGGACAAATTACATCTTAAAATAACTTTGTTTGAGTTACATGGTGTAGCTGCTTTATAATGATATTTCATAATTAGTTACCCACAGCTGAATAAGAAACAGCATTAGTTGATCATTTGTTTTGAGGTGATGCTCATCCAACTATTCCTTCCTCTTAATGTAGCTGATATGAAATTATAATGCCCAGTTTGTGCATAAGTACAGAAATATTAGATTTATTTATGATGCAAAAGGAAATGAAAAAAATTACATAAAGTAGACGAATAATGGTAATAGGTTTCTTGTCAAGTTTATGTACAGTATTTTTAAATGATTTTTTTTCCTCCAATCATTGCAGACTTTGCTGGTACTTGGTGCAATTTTGATAAACTTGCAAATCAACACAGAGAACACCATAAGCAAAATTATTTGGAAACAATTGACAGTACGGTTGTAAAAGGAACAAATATGCAAATAATGAATCGCATTGTTGGAAAAATTGACAAGTGTGGATATTTTATGCCTTTTACAAACAACTGTGAACACCTTTCAAATTATTTGCGCTATGGAGTAGAACGTTCACTGCAGGTAGGTAAAAGCTTAAATGCCGTTCTGTTACTGTGTCTGTGACTTTTCAGGAAACCATATGATGAAAGGTAGCCTATTTCAAGTTTGACAGTTTTTTCTTTGTTTGTTTTTTTTGCTTTATAGTTGGATGGATTACTGTTTTGCAGCAGATTCATTTGTAATAAATGGGCTGAAATGCTAAACGTACTAACTTAAAATCATTCCAGGCAAAACTCATATGTCTGTATGTCAAATATGCTCTGCAAAAATGCACAATAAAGATGGTTTTGTTTTAAAACTTCAGTATAGCTGGAAATAACGTACATTTGCTTTGTTCGCAGCCTCAAACATATGCAAATTGGTTCATAAGAGCAAGAAATTATATAGGTAAGAGGGAAATACACGAAGACAAACTGCAGGACTATGTGGACAAAATGATGAGGAATGCATTGCTTGAGGATCTTTGTTTGGAAAAGTGCCCAATGTCATCATCAACTTGACAGCTAAGAACTGACAAACGGTCCTTTCTACCTGTCTTGCTCTTGTGTTAATTCCACAAATTAAGTCATATCGAAAAACTTTGGCAAGAACAATTTGTCTTTCAGTGTCCTCTGTGGTATGCTCAGGCACATATAAGTTAAACTTATAAGATGTACATTTCAAAAATGTATAACTTATTGCAACCTATTGTATTCTGTATGATAAGTAATAAGTAATGATTTTATGACTAATATGATGAAACATGATGTGCAATATGCTCCACAGTGATTGGTGACACCAAGCTTTACAAGAATTTCTTGTTTACCTTTTGTAAAATTTCACCAGCCACCAAAGGCAACCGAGCCTGGATACAAAATGTGAGCAGGAAGGTCAATCACGGTAAATCAGGCGACGCTGAAGGGACCAGCCGGAAGAAGCACATTTTCATACCACTAAACCAAGACACTGTATAGTCATTCAGGTGGATCTTCATGGACAGCAGTGTTAGAATCATCAATAACACCCTCAAGCTGCTTTTTACCCATAGATCTGGCTGAGCTAACTTCAACCATTCCATCATCAAAATGTCTGTCAGACCCGACCCTGATCAGACGGCTGAAGGAAGCTTTACCCTAATTAGCATCAGCAGCTAGAAGTTAAGGTTTGTTCCACAGTTCATACTTTTTTTGAGTACTTAAAAATCTTTTGTGTGGCCATTTGTTAAAACTATGTCTCCACTCACGTAAGCATTCTGGAATGTAAGTGTATGTATTTTAGAACAAAATATTTCTGCTTGTGTGTTTTGATTTCATTTTGCCTTTTGTCTTATTGTCTACAATTGGCTCATTTAGACATGAGTTTGACTGTTACATGCAGTCACAGTATGAACTAAATCAGCCTAGAAAGCAGAAATTAGAATATGAATGAAATAAATGAAATATAGTTAAATAAAAAAAAAACATTATTACGAAAATGTATGAAATCAGAAAAGAATTTATATTTGGTCCCCCCCCACCAGGTGTGGCTCCAACCAGCCACCAGTGTAAAAAACTCCCCTGCAACAGCCGATGAAGGGACAAGCTAAAGGCCTTTGAAGCTAAGACACCAGATTATTTCCATTTGCCTTTTCACATCTGGCACAAAGACACTGAGGAGGTCCACAGCGTGAGTCTAAAGGACGGGTGGATTGGTCCGTTGACTTTGGGCAGGGTGGATTGGTGTGGAAAGTGTGGATCAGTTTGCCAGAGACACTGTGTAAGGACAAAGAGGAGAGAAGATCTGTTAAATTAAAAACATGCATTTCATCAGCTGTGCTTCACCATGGTCCACGCTAGAGAAAAAAACAGGTCAGCAGCTACGTGGCATTTAAAAAAAACTTTTATAAGTTCTTATACAAAAACAGGTTCAGCAGTTCTAATCCCCAACTTGAAACCCATGTCCTTTGTCCAAACCTTAAAGTGTCCATTGTCCAGTTTGTATTCTGCTGTCCATCATACGGTAGTTTTACTCCAGACTCCCCTGGATGGTTGTACCTCAGATCCAGTTTACTCAGATGGGAGGGGTCGGAGTTTAGGGCTGAGGCAAGGGAACCACAGCGTTTCTCTGTGATCCGACAGCCCGATAGCCTACAAACACACACACACACACATTTTTACATTTATGATATAAATAGCATATAGGTATGTTTCCAGGATAAACAGGATTCCAGGTGTAAATATATATATGTATTTGTATATATGTATGTATGTGTGTGCGCGATTGTGTCAGGATTAGATTTAAATGGTTCTAAGAACAAGAAATTTTATCTACAGTCCAGAACACATGAGTGAGTTTACCAGCAAACTAAAGTCACAATACGGTAGGCATTTATTCTAACAGTGATCCTCTTCATAGCATCAAACTAACTGGTCATCTGTTAAATGAACCAAACCCTGACCTGAGAGTTTCTAGTCAGAAATGTGGACTCAGCAGTTCTAGATAAAGGATCTTCAGTCTAGAATCCCGGAAGTCCAGCTCTCTCAGACTAGAGGACTGAGATCTGCGAACTGATGACAGAGCGTCAAAGCTTTTCACTGACCGATTTCAGCCACTCAACCTGAAGAGGCAAGAGAATATTTTCATTGTTAAAATATTACATTAAAAAAGTAAAAAAATATATATATATATATCTTATTTATGTAAGTATTATAGAACTTACAGAGCTATCCGAGAGGCTTTGACCACTGGCAGCAGCCTCAGAAGAGCCTCCTCTGAAGCAGAGAATTTCTTTAGGTCAAACACGTCCAGATCATTTTCAGATGACAGTAGGATGGAGACCAGAGCTGACCACTGAGCAGGAGACAGTTTCTCTGTGGAGAGACTTCCTGATCTCAGGGACTGTTGGATCTCCTCCCACAGAGAATGATCCTTCAGCTCATTTAGACAGTGAAACAGATTGATGCTTTTCTCTGCAGAAAAGTTCTCACTGATCTTACTCTTGATGTATTGGACTGTTTCCTGATTAGATGTTGAGCTGCTTTCTGTCTGTGTCACCAGGCCTCGTAGGAGAGTCTGATTTGTCTGCAGGGAAAGACCCAAGAGGAAGCGGAGAAAAAGGTCCAGGTGTCCATTTGGACTCGCTAAAGCCTTGTCCACTGCGTTCTGGTAGAAGATCTCCCATTTGTTACTGAAAAGTCTAATCTGCAGTGAGGTTGACGGCTCTGACAGCAGATTTACTCCAGAGTTGATGAATGTCAGATGGACATGAAGAGCAGCCAGAAACTCCTGGACACTCAGATGGATGAAGCAGAACACCTTGTCCTGGTACAGTCCTCTCTCCTCTATAAAGATCTGTGTGAACACTCCTGAGTAAACTGAGGCTGCTCTGATATCGATGCCACACTCTGTCAGGTCTGATTCATAGAAGACCAGGTTTCCTTTCTGCAACTGCTCAAAAGCCAGTTTTCCCAGAGCCTCAATAATCTTCCTGGTCTCTGGACTCCAGTGTGGATCTGTGTCAGCTCCTCCATCATATTTGACGTTCTTCAGTTTGGACTGAACCACCAGGAAGTGGATGTATATCTCAGTCAGGGTCTTGGGCAGCTCTGCTCCCTCTCTGGTTTTCAACACATCCTCCAGAACTGTAGCAGTGATCCAGCAGAAGACTGGGATGTGGCACATGATGTGGAGGCTTCGTGAGGCCTTGATGTGGGAGATGATTCTGCTGGCCTGCTCCTCATCTGTGAATCTCTTCCTGAAGTACTCCTCCTTCTGTGGGTCAGTGAACCCTCTGACCTCTGTCACCACGTCAACACACTCAAGAGGGATCAAACTGGCTGCTGAAGGTCGTGTGGTTATCCAGAGGCGAGCAGAGGGAAGCAGGTTCCCCCTGATGAGGTTTGTCAGCAGCACATCCACTGAGGTGGACTCTGTGACATCAGTCAGGATCTTATTGTTGTGGAAGTCCAGAGGAACTCGACACTCATCCAGACCGTCAAAGATGAACACAACCTGGAACTCTTCAAACCTGCAGACTCCTGCTTCTTTGATTTCAGGAAAGAAGTGATGAACAAGTTCCACCAAACTCAACTTTTTCCCTTTCAGCACATTCAGCTCTCTCAAAGTGAAGGGAAATATGAACTGTATGTCCTGGTTGGCTTTGTCTTCAGCCCAGTCCAGAGTGAACTTCTGTGTTAAGACTGATTTCCCAATGCCAGCCACTCTCTTTGTCATCACTGTTCTGATTGGTTCGTCTCTTCCAGGCGAGGCTTTGAAGATGTCTTCACATTTTATTGTTATTTCAGATGTGGCAGGTTTCTTCAATCCTGTTTCAAACTGTCTGACTTCATGTTCACTGTTGACCTCTCCAGTTCCTCCCTCAGTGATGTAGAGCTCGGTGTAGATCTGGTTCAGCAAGGTTGGGTTTCCTTGTTTAGCAACCCCCAAATACATTTTGCTTCTTCGAGTGGGTGCCATTACTAATGATCGAAAAGAAGGTTGAAGGCAGGCAGAGCTGGCTAATTTTTAACTGCAGCAAAAAGCCTGTTTCCAAAAAAATGTTAGTGGAAGGAATAAAAACAGAGTTTTCACACATTTTAAGAAAATTCTTCCGCTTATGGGGCTCTGCCCTTACTAAGAATGATGAAAAAGCATATATACATGAATATGAAAACCTGAAGCAGTAACCTTAATCAGTAATCACACGATGCAGTGGGGTTTTTTTTCGGTCTACTAGAACACGTCAGGACATGAGACACCTTTTTAAAACTGAAAACTTATAGTTCAATGACTTTAGTCTTTGCAGCCAGTTTGATCCCTCTTTGTTTCGTCGATTGTATTTGCGGCAGCTGCAGGTAACCATTTCATGGAAACAAGTACAAGCAAGTTTTGAGCTGACTGACTGAAATTAAATGCTGCTAGACAAGTTCAGCCCCGTGATGATTAACTCTTTTGCTCCAGTTTACTTTCTGATTTTTTCTGTTGTCATTGCTCTCTTTCTCATCCTGTTCAAGACTAGTTCAGTGTCTTGCCCAAGTAGACGACTTTATTGCCAGCTATGTGAAATTATTGTTGTTTTCCCTCTTTCATGACTGTGTTATGCACTAAGCTTCACTCCTAAATGTAAATGGCTACTGATGTTCTGATCACTCGTCTTGTTCACTTTGTCTAAGGTGTTTAGTTCTTAATTATGGGAATTTTCAGGATCTTACAATCTGCTTTTAACAGAAACTTCAGAGCTATTTATGCATTTGGGAACGCCTCCTACTTGTTGTTGTTGGTTTCCCAAATCTTATTTATCAATTACATTTTTTTGTAATTTCAAATCTTCTGATCTGTGACAGACGTCCAAACTTAGGTTTACATTTTAATTTAGTTCCATTACAATTGATGAATGGTAGATCATAGGTGAGAGTAAACACACTGAGGGATTCGGGTAAATAGCGGGGAAAAAGCAAGCAGGACTAAAACTAATGTTCAAGGAGAAAAAAACCAAAAATTCACAATCTCCTACACAAAGTTCAAACTAAAACTTAGGAAGCTGCTTTTAACAGGAGTTCTCAAACTCACAGGGAGCCCAGGGTCGGAATACACAATCTCACAAAGGCATGAGTGTGTGTGACTCGCAATATCAAGATCGCTGGAAGGGAGGCCGGGGCGGAGTTTTGCAGCAATGGGTGCACAGGTATACAGGCGTGATGCGGGCTTGGCCGGTGAGTAAAGCAGACAGGTTCTCAGACGAACAAATAGAAAATCCAGACAAGGAGGCAGGTAAATCTTACAAGCACGAAGATACCAGAAGAAACGGCAGGATAACCAGACGAGCAGGCAGGTTAACTGTAGACAGGTTCACACAGGCGCCTGGCAGGCCATCTCCCCGTGGAAAGGTTAACAGGGAAACAGGGTACCAAGGTCCAGAAAGTGAAGCCAGAATGGTGTTGTGATGTGTTGTATTGTGACAAGTTCAGTCACACCTGCATATCTGAGCCAAGATCACACTCATTCTTTATGCATACTGTCAACCTGGTTCATCTCTCCAACGATACTTGGTGATACGATACTGGTCTTGGTGACCACTGTGAAGAAGAGAAAATTGGCTCTTCTCTCTAAGACATCAGATAGGAGCCTTCTAGGCCTGCAAGTCTGCAAGTAATCGTCAATGAAACTAATGCTTTGTAGGAAACCAATGTTTTGCATTGCATTTTAGGCTGTTAGACGCAGACTGGACCAGTGCGTAGCTGTGGAGGCACACAGTTTTCTTATCATGCTTGGTGGAGTTTAGGTATTATATCAATGTGATTGTAGAACTGTTGGTATTAGCTGGGGACAACTGTCTTACCAACTGAGCTACAACCACCCCAGAATAAAATATGATCCACTATGTGCTGTACACATTATGTTATAAAATCACAGTCTCGCCAGAATTTTAAAGGCTTATTTTGCTTTTGTGCAACTTTTAGGAATGTGAATGAATGGTTCAGATTTTTTTTAAACTGATCCTAATATCAGTTATAGCGACAGTTTCATATTAACCTCAGCTGAACGTTGGAGAGTATTTTTCCAAAATATTAGGCATTTGGGGGAAGTTTGATACAGCACATGGAACAAAAAAAGACTTGCAATATTACACTAAGCTTGAAACAACCTGATTATTCCTTTAATTACACAGAGCTGTGGGAACCAGTATAAGGCTACAAATCCAGTCATTATTTTCATCAAAGTACACAAACAATAAAATAACATTTGAAAGGAAAATGTGTTGTGTTGCCTTTTTCTAGGATTCCTTGGTTCTTTGGTTCCATTTTTTATGTATTTCCTATGTATGAAAATGTGATAAATGTACATGTGAAAAGGATGTTAAATCAAACTCAAGAAAGAAGAAATTTGTTTAAGCATAAATGCCAACTTTACAGTTATTTGGAAATATTAACATATATTATAACAATTAACAAAGTGCTTATCTCCCCATTTTCCGATTGCTACAACAGTGGGTCCTATTTTTCCTTCATCAATATTAACAACTGTCCTGAAACACAGAAGCATAAAATGTTCCTGCCCAACGTTAGGCCCTGAGAATTCAATTTTTCAATTCAACTTTACTTAAATGTCACCAATTTACAACGGTCATCTCAATGCACTTTGCTTGACAAAGTCAAGACTATACAAACCCCAACAAATCCCCCTTGAGCAGCCATAGGCAACAGTGGAGAGGAAAAACTCCCTTTACCGGAAGAAACCTCCAGCAGAACCAGGCTCAGGGTGGGCGGACATCTGCCTTGACCGGTTGGGGTGAGAGGAAAACATTGGCAGGTTGGTAGGACCAGTAGCTGCACACTGGAGGACACACAGCGCCAAATCCGGGGACACCTGAAGACAGGGACAGACAGAGGGAGACAGAGAGGGAGAAAGACGACTACGGGACAAAGAAGACACAGAGTTAATGTCACACAGTGGTGACATTATAGATGTGGGGTGAGAGGAGAGAATGAAGAGAAGAGGAAAGTGGCTTAGTGCAGAGTCCCCCAGCAGTCTAAGCCTATAGCAGCATGACTATAACCAACTATAAGCTTTATCAAAGAGGAAAGTTTTGAGCCTAGTCTTAAAAGTAGAGAGGGTGTCTGCTTCCCGAATCTGGACTGGGAGCTGGTTCCACAGGAGAGGAGCTTGATAGCTAAAGGCTCTGCCTCCCATTCTATTTTCGGAAATTCTGGGAACCACAAGTAGGCCTGAGAAGCCACTCTTACATGGAGGAAATAAAGGACGATGCTTTAAGAATAACAAAACATCTAACACAAGGAAACTGAAGAGTTAAATGGGTGGGCTCCTCCCAGGATTCTAAAAGCAGGATACACGGGTTCAGTGAATGTGGCATAAAAAGTGTGAATGTGGATCAGTTTGTCACTGCAGGCGTCGTAAAAAGACAGAGTTCCGGTAGAAGAGTCCAGGTACACGCCCACTCTGTTGGAGCTGGGTTTATGGATGGAAGTTCTTTTATTACTGTGCAGCAGCGTGTAACTGTCATCAGAGCAGCCCAGACTCCATGACTGGTCATTTCTGCCAAGACAGCTGTCGTCGCCTTCTCCCCTCCTTTTGATTCCTCTGTAAGTCACAGCTATATAAACCTTCCCCTCCCACTCAACCTCCCAGTAACAGCGACCAGTCAAACCCTCTTCACACAGCAGCTGTTTCCAGTAGTCGAATCTGTCGTCGTGATCGAGGTACGGCTGCGTCTCTTTCCCCAACGTCACTTTTCTGTTGGAGTCGGACAGTTTCAGTTTTTTTTTACTGTGTTTAGGTCCAACGTGAGTTCACGGTTATCTGATGGAAAAAAGGTTCTTTTACATTACATTTACTTAGAAAGATACTTACAGGTGAGGATCAAAGCAACAAAATCAGACAAAAGACATGAAGCAAAGTGTTTCATTTTATTTGGAGATGCAAAGGAACAATCAGTAGGTGAGAGTCAGAGTTTTGAACCCGATGAGGCCAGTACAGAGATCTGTACAGAGGTGTGATGTGTGTGCTTTTTTGGTTGCTTTAAAATGAGACATGCTGCATTTTGGAGGGGCTTGATCAACAGGACACTGCGTTAGTCGAGACATGTGAGCAGTGCCTGAATGAGAAGTTAAGTTGCATATTCTTATATTTCTGGAGGTACAGAGAGAAAACCTGCTGCCTGAGAGACGGAGAGACCTCCACATTTCTGACAGACTTTGTGGGGACTAAGTTGAGGCTGTTGTGTTGTGCTGGGGCCTTGCTGGGACGTTCAAAATCTCCATTTTGGAGAGACTAACACTGTTCACATGAACAAGAAAGGCTCTGTTTGGAAATGTAATTATCATCAAAGAATGATGCTGCAAATGTTGTCCACAAAGATGTAATAATGTCAGAGAAATTCATTTTTGGTGGTGATGCTGAAGACGTGGCTGCTGACAATCCACGTATTTTCCTAACCAACCTCAGCACCTCCACATATCGCAGCTTGTTGCCATCAGTAAAATCTCCCACTATGGTAAAGTGATCCAGTGCAAACCTGTAGATTTTTGGCTCTTGATAACATCATCGTTCTGCCTGTGATTTTGCTCAAACAAAATCCAATGTGTACAAATTCATTCTTATTATTTAAAAACAACAACAACAGGAAAAGCCCACTTACACTTCCTCAGACCGGATTTCATCCATTGTGATCCACTATAATCCGTCCTGGTGCAACAAAAGTAATACATTTATTTTTACGTTTTTTTTATAAACAACAGATTCAAAACAAGATTCACATGGACACTCTTGACACTGATATTAATCTTTAAGTTGTGATGACAGAACCACTTATTAACACAACCACACACACACCAGCCTTGTCAGTCCATACCTAAGAGTGTCCAACCTCCAGTCTTCATGCTTCGGTGCAGACTCTCCTAGATGGTTGTAGCTCAGGTCCAGTTCCTGCTAATGGGTGGAGTTGGTCCTTAAAGCGGAGTCCAGGGCAGCACAGCCTTTCTGAGTGAGCAGACAGCCAGACAGCCTGCACACACACACGAAGAGCGCAAGTTATTGTATTGCAATTTTTAAAAGCTACATCTGGTGTCAAATACAGCAGTAAAACTGAACTGTGTTAGACGTACTGTGTGTCTATGTAAAAATAATTCCTTTCAGACTCGGGCAGACAGGCCTTTGGTTCTTCCTTCCTTTGTCCTCCCCTCTTACCTGTATTCTGAGGCCTGGCCTCTCGTCCGTATGCCCACATTAGCCTGCATGGCGTTCTCTTCGCTACACTGTACTGAAATAGCAGTAAAACATCGAGCTGTATCGCCTTGTACCATGGTTGCATCTAGCCACCAACCAAGCACGCAGCTTTTCAATCTTTAGAGTCAAGCAAACAGCAAATCAACAGAAGAAATAAGCCCCACTGTGCATTTGATTTACCCCCATTGCAGGTAAACAAAATCTATCTATCTATTACTTTATCACTTTCGTCCGAATGATTCAGATGGTCGTCTGTTGAGAAAAAAAAAATGAACCTGACCGAAGAGTTTCGAGTCTACAGTTTGGACTCTGCAGTCCACTGCAGAGCCGCTCCACTCCTGAATCCTCGAGGTCGTTGTTACTCAGGTCCAGCGCTTTCAGACTGGTGGACCGGGAGCTCAGAACTGAGGCCAGAGCTTTACAGCTTTTCTCTGACAGGTTACAGCCACTCAGCCTAAAGAGGCATTGATAACAAAACATTTAATCTGTAAAATATGTTTAAAACATACATGAAACATAAATACTGTACCGACATGTACATTCTGGACTCTGGACACTGATTTCTTGGAAGCTTTGACCACTGGCAGCAGCCTCAGAAGAGCCTCCTCTGAAGCAGAGAATTTCTTCAGGTCAAACACGTCCAGATCTTTTTCAGATGACAGTAGGATGAAGACCAGAGCTGACCACTGAGCAGGAGACAGTTTCTCTGTGGAGAGACTTCCTGATCTCAGGGACTGTTGGATCTCCTCCACCAGAGAATGATGCTTCAGCTCCTTTAGACAGTGAACCAGATTGATGCTTTCCTCTGCAGACAAACTGTCACTGATCTTACTCTTGATGTACTGGACTGTTTCCTGAATAGATATTGAGCTGCTTCCTGTCTGTGTCACCAGGTCTCCTAGGAGATGCTGATTTTTCTGCAGGGAAAGACCCAAGAGGAAGCGGAGAAACAGGTCAAGGTGTCCATTGGGACTCGGTAAAGCCTTGTCCACAGCGCTCTGGTGGAACAATTCCTGTTTTTCACTAAACAGATAAGACCACAGTGAGCTTGACGACTCTGACAGCAGATTGACTCCAGAGTTGACGAATGTCAGATGGACATGAAGAGCAGCCAGAAACTCCTGGACACTCAGATGGATGAAGCAGAACACCTTGTCCTGGTACAGTCCTCTCTCCTCTATAAAGATCTGTGTAAACACTCCTGAGTAAACTGAGGCTGCTCTGATATCGATGCCACACTCTGTCAGGTCGGATTCATAGAAGACCAGGTTTCCTTTCTGCATCTGCTCAAAAGCCAGTTTTCCCAGAGCCTCAATCATCTTCCTGGTCTCTGGACTCCAGTGTAGGTCTGTCTCAGCTCCTCCATCATATTTGACATTCTTCAGTTTGGACTGAACCACCAAGAAGTGGATGTACATCTCAGTCAGGGTCTTGGGCAGCTCTGCTCCCTCTCTGGTTTTCAACACATCCTCCAGAACTGTAGCAGTGATCCAGCAGAAGACTGGGATGTGGCACATGATGTGGAGGCTCCGTGAGGCCTTGATGTGGGAGATGATTCTGCTGGCCTGCTCCTCATCTGTGAATCTCTTCCAGAAGTACTCCTCCTTCTGTGGGTCAGTGAACCCTCCGACCTCTGTCACCACATCAACACACTCAAGAGGGATCAAACTGGCTGCTGCAGGTCTTGTGGTTATCCAGAGGCGAGCAGAGGGAAGCAGGTTCCCCCTGATGAGGTTTGTCAGCAGCACATCCACTGAGGTGGACTCTGTGACATCAGTCAGGATCTTATTGTTGTGGAAGTCCAGAGGAACTCGACACTCATCCAGACCATCAAAGATGAACACAACCTGGTACTCTTCAAACCTGCAGACTCCTGCTTCTTTGATTTCAGGAAAGAAGTGATGAACAAGTTCCACCAAACAACTTTTTCCCTTTCAGCACATTCAGCTCTCTGAAATTGAAGGGAAATATGAACTGTATGTCCTGGTTGGCTTCGTCTTCAGCCCAGTCCAGAGTGAACTTCTGTGTTAAGACTGATTTCCCAATGCCAGCCACTCCCTTTGTGATCACTGTTCTGATTGGTTCGTCTCTTCCAGGCGAGGCTTTGAAGATGTCTTCACATTTTATTGTTATTTCAGATGTGGCCGGTTTTTTCAGTCCTGTTTCAAACTGTCTGACTTCATGTTCACTGTTGACCTCTCCAGTTCCTCCCTCTGTGATGTAGAGCTCGGTGTAGATCTGGTTCAGCAAGGTTGGGTTTCCTTGTTTAGCAACCCCCTCAAACACACACTGAAACTTCTTCTTCAGGTTGGATTTCAGTTTACGTTGGCATTCCACCACTTGAAATTCTATAAAAAATATATAAATATCTGTCATGTCAAAGTGGACAAACATGGCCAAGAATGATTTTTAGAGCTGATGAAGGTTTTGCAGAAAATTTAGAGAAAACCTTTTAAACAATTTAACAATGGTTTCACTCACTATTCTGCAGAGTTTTTGCCAGCTCTTCCTGCTTCATTCCCCTCAGCAAATACAGTGTGATCTGCAGAAAAGCTGCTCTGCTTCTCTGCTTTCCCTCTTCATCATCACCAGTCTCCTCATTTTCACGTTGGCTGTCTACAGAGTTTAGATGATCTGGACTCAGGACCCTCTGTATCTTTCTAAGCTCATTTTTCACAAACGCAACAAGGTTCTCCTCGAGAAGCTGGAATAAAATCATGTTTAATTTGATAAAACCAACTTATCCGACAAACAATCTGTCAAAGACATTTGGAGACTGACTGTACAGGACCTGTTGTCCTAATTCTGGCCCACCTACACTTTCCTACGGCAGCTTCACTGGCCTTGACAGGTTGGTGTCAGGCCAAGGTAGGACTTGTTTTCCCTCCCTCCGGGACAGTAGTTTAATGCATGCCTTCTATGTTTAGAATGTAAAGCTCGATGTCATTATTTTTATTAGGGTTTATCTTGTCGGACAAAGACCGGCTTTGTTCAGCCCTAACACTTGAGATGGGATGTGCTGGTCCTAAGGAGTTCAGCAGCTGCAACAGGTATAATGTTTACTCTGTGCTCCAAGTGAGTGTAGAGTTTCAGAAATAGATTCAAGAATCATCTTGACTTTGTTAGAAGGGTCTGTCTGGATCCGTCTGTAGTTTAACAGTTAATACCTTCAGTTTACTGTATGATTCAACATCTCAGTGTGTTCTTCTCTGTTTCCGGTACATATACCTGTAAACAGCCTTCAGTTTCTTCTGACAGCCCCAAAGCTGTTTCTGTACTTTACACGTCAATTTGATACTGTTCAGCTACTAAAAATAAATTTGACTAAACAGTTTAGTTCCACTGGTTAACGTCTTAATACAGTTACACACAGTGAATATGGCGTCCGGCTGTGGTTGACAGTCAGTGGAATCCTCTGACTTCTCCTGGTGAACACTGTGGTGAAAACAATAACAAAAGGCAACACTCTATTTACCACTGTTCTCATAGTTCAGACATGACACTGTATGTACAACGTAGAAGGATGGAAAATTAATGACCCTAAACAAAGAAGCACTAAAGTTAAAGGTTAAATAAACATGTTAAACACAGTTACAAGGTGGATTGTTCCAAATCAGCACAACAGATGGACAAGAGACTTTGACTTACTTTGTGATTGAATTGTTCTGTTTGAAAGCAACAGGAAAATCCATGGACCTGTCGCTCGCACAGCTTGGAACAGGCCTGAAAAAATAAAATAAAATAAACCCACAAGAGTACATGTAATTAAATAAAAAGAATGCTTTTTAAAAATGTCTAATTGAAGTTTTCCTCAACAACATGGATGAAAAACTTACTTTTGCACTTTTTATGACATTGTACAGTAGTAAACACAGCAGTTAGAATATTTCATAAAGAATGAAAATCCCATTATTTAATTATCTTTAATTTGCCTTTTAAAAATTGTGACATACTTTGTTTCAGTGGACTGTCCTTGAAAAGCAGTGGGGTAATCCATGGATAAGGTCATGGACTCACAGACGGATGTTGGAGAGTCTGGTCTCCTTGGCTGGAGTCTGACGGCACAAGTTTAACCAAAAAGCAGATTACATTGAACAAGTCTGCGTCGTCCTCCTAAGGAAACAGGCTCTGACTCACATGGAGCTTTGGACTGATGCTGATCAATGCTGTGAACTTATAGTTTCTCTCTGTACTGTATGACTCTCATACATCATCGGTACCTACATAAATTCACAGTTGCTTCTCATTTCCAGGTGCTAGTGGACAGTCTGTGATTTTCGTCTTACCTCTCGGCTTCGGCCTGACTCTCATGGTCTTTGGACGGCCTCCTGGAGGACAGGACCTTCTCATCTTTCTCCGCAGACTGACTCATGGTGCGTTTCTACTTCACCAATTCACTTCACACACTGGAGTTTCTTCCTTATTAGTGTTTGCACCTTTCCACTGAAAACTAGCACTGATGATAAAACACCAATTCACTCAGATTTTAGATCACAATCCTCCTCTGGAGGCAGTTCCTGTCAGTTCCTGTAGGCGCCTTCTCATCTAGAAAAAGAGAAACAGGAGTTTTAACGGTGACACCTTTGAAAGGTCCAGTCCCGTTTATCTCGATAGAACCTGCTGCACATCGGTGTGTGTCTCCTCCGTTTGTTCGGATTTCAGCTTCATTTGGTAGAAATTCATATCGCTCAGCATTGGACGCACCAGGAAGCTGCCGACGGAACATCAGAACTTTCACAAAAACGGAGGTTCTGCTGTTACACGGTCGGATGATTCAATTCTGACAAACGGCTCGAAACGTTTCCTGTAAAAAACTGTGAAACACGATAAAACACTCGACGTTTTTACCTTGAACGTTGTTGGTCCGTGTCAATGTTCGTTCGTCGACCATGGATTTTAAAGAAAGAGAAAGAGAAAGTCACCAGCACAAACCGGATGTTTACTCCCTCAGACAACGGTTGAGATTAAAGATTAGATTAAATTTTAAAGTCATCACACATGTACAGGTACAAGGCATCGAAATGCAGTTTATGTCTCACCAGAAGTGCAGGACATGGGTCATAAGTGGCCTCTAGAAAACATGTACACGAGAAGATATGGATCATCATATTTACAGACGTTATGAACATACTATACAGGTTGTTGTTATAGTGGTTGCTATAATAATCAGGAAATTCACAGACGTTTTACAGACATGTCTATTTACAGGTGGGTTTGTGTACAAAACGTACTTTGTTTTGGTCACACTGTTCACAATAGACTTTCAATAAAGAATTTATAAAAAAAACAAAAAAAAAACAAAAAACACCAGTTTACCGTAAGCACTATACTAAACGGGCAGTTACATTCTCAGCCCTGTTACTGTGTGTGTATATGCGCACACAGATACAAATGTGCCCTGGCTGGGGGAGGGACACCTGGATCAATTAGTTCCATTATTTCCAGAGCTGAAAATCATTTTCTCTGAAACGAAACCACCAGTTGGTAGAGTTACAGAACCGAGAAAGGAAACTACAGGAACTCATCTACTTTGTGGCACTTGTAAAAACATTGTGAGGAAGGAAGTCTTCTGTGTCCGTTCAATGCTTTGCTGTTTGCCTCCATGCTTGAAATTTCAAACATACAAACTTGCTAGTTTTCTTCAGGTATTTGACGTAAACTTCACACTGAAGCTATTACATGTCTACAGTTTACAGGATTTTGAGAATATTCACAGACAGCATATTGCAGAAGCTCTTCACGTTCTTCTTCCTTTACACCTACAGTACACTATGAAATGCTGCACATATTCCTGATTATCCTATATATCAGCTTCAGAGGAAATAGCAGAGAAGCTGATGAACCATCACAGAGTATTTCCGGAGGGATCTGATTGGCTGCTGCAGGTCGTGTGGTTAACCAAAGGCAAGCAGAGGGAAGCAGGTTCCCCCTGATGAGGTTTGTCAGCAGCACATCCACTGAGGTGGACTCTGTGACATCAGTCAGGACCACGTTGTTCTCAAAGTCCAGAGGAAGTCGACACTCATCCAGACCATCAAAGATGAACACAACCTGAAGCTCTTCAAACCTGCAGACTCCTGTTTCTTTGGTTTCAGGAAAGAAGTGATGAACAAACACGTGAACAAGTACAAGAACAAGTACATTATAAAAACCTTCTGAGCTTATTCATATCTTAATTTTTTAAGTGGTATTATGCTCATAAAAAGGGGAGTGGGCCTTCAGATACAAAAAGTTAAAAAATGTAATATGTTCATAGGACCTTCACTGATCTTGAACTTGCCTCTTCTGCTTCTAGTTTGAGTAGGTACATGTACATAAATGGCATCAAACTTCCCTCTGAAAATGCCTCCAGATGACATCACTATGAGAAACCAAAGGTTCCTCCATCTGATGTCGTCTAGAGGGGTTTTTCAGTTAGAAGAAGATAAATGTTTTCATATAGTGAAGTCAGAGGGAAGTTTAACAGCATTAATACACATTCACACCCTAAAGTTACGTCATAGAGGCAAGTTCAAAAATATACTCCATTAATGACATACAGAACAGACCAGCTCAGTTATTACAGAGCAAAGTTTTTAACTTTAGCATCTTAAGCTCCCTCCCGTGTTTGGCAGCATTTTGCTACAGGCAGCAATAAGCTGCTAAACAATTAAGAAATATATAATATAAGCATAAAATATATAAATCATAAAATATATAAGTATTGTATATGTATAATCATAAAATATTTGATGAGGAAAATATTTTCATTACATGGAACACAAAGAAAGTGAAGAGTTGAATGGGTGGGCTCTAATTCTAAAAGCAGGATACACAGGTTCAGTGAATGTGGCATAAAAAGTGTGAATGTGGATCAGTTTGTCACCGCAGGCGTCGTAAAAAGACAGAGTTCCGGCAGAAGAGTCCAGGTACACGCCCACTCTGTTGGACGGGGGTTTGTGGATGGACATTCTTCTATTACTGTGCAGCACAGAGTAACTGTCATCAGAGCAGCCCAGACTCCACGACTGCTCATTTCTGCCAAGACAGCTGTCGTCACCTTCTCCCCTCCTTCGGATTCCTCTGTAAGTCACAGCTATATAAACCTTCCCCTCCCACTCAACCTCCCAGTAACAGCGACCAGTCAAACCCCCTTCACACAGCAGCTGTTTCCAGTAGTTGAATCTCTCGTCATGATCGACGTACGGCTGCGTCTCTTTCCCCACCGTCACTTTTCTGTTGTGTTCCGACAGAATCAGATTTTTATTTACTGTGTTTAGGTCCACTGTGAGTTTACGGGCATCTGAAGGAGAGAAGAAACATAAAGCAGGAGTTTTTATTATTATTATTGAGCATATGACACTTATTTCATCCAATTATTTAATGGAAAGGGGAAAACGTGATCCTTTGCTGAGACAACGCATGAAATGGAACCTCTGGCATTTTTGTATATTACGGCTTGTCATTACTAGTATCACACTTACACTTCCTCAGACCTGGTCTTATCCACTGTGATCCCCCATTGTCCATCCTGGAGAAAAAACAAAGCAGATAAGCTCTTCACTTTAATACTGTGGTGGATTAACATAGTCCACATTCATTATCTGTAACTGCTGAACTGGTGAAACATGTTAATATTCAAACTGTAGCTCAAACTCAACCATTTTGACGATTAAAGCAAACTAAATACCAGTCTGTTTATACCTGAGTGTCTCCAATCTCCAGTTTGGATCCTCCAGTCGAGCAAAGAGCAGTTTTACTCCAGACTTTCCTGGATGACTGTAGCTCAGGTCCAGTTCTGTCAGATGGGATGGATTGGACCTCAAAGCTGAGGCAAGGGAAGCACAACCTTTCGTTGTGACCATACAGCCCGACAGCCTACAAACACACACACACACACACACATTTTTATATTTGTAATAGTATACAGGCAGGTTTTATGTGTGTGTGTGATTGTGTTAGAATTAGATTTAAATGTGCATAAAAACAAGAAATTTTGTCTACAGTACATAAAACATGAGTGTCTTTGAGTTTACCAGCAACCTAAAGTCACTATACAGTAGGCATTTAATCTCTTACTATCAACAGTGATGAGTGAAACTGAATAGTCATAACCAAATCCTGACCTGAGAGTTTCTAGTCTGCAATGTGGACTCTGCAGTCCCAGACAAAGGATCTCCAGTCCGGAATCCTGGAGGTCGTTGTTGCTCAAGTCCAGCTCTCTCAGACTAGAGGACTGAGAGCTGAGAACTGATGACAGAGCATTAAAGCTTTTCACTGACAGATTACAGCCACTCAACCTGAAGAGACCAGAAAAATTTTTCATTGTTAAAATATTATATTAAATGTTTAACAAAACTTGTATGTATCATGGAACTTACAGAGCTTTCTTAGAGGCTTTGACCACTGGCAACAGCCTCAGAAGAGCCTCCTCTGAAGCAGAGAATTTCTTCAGGTCAAACACGTCCAGATCATTTTCAGATGACAGTAGGATGAAGACCAGAGCTGACCACTGACCAGGAGACAGTTTCTCTGTGGAGAGACTTCCTGATCTCAGGGACTGTTGGATCTCCTCCACCAGAGAATGATCCTTCAGCTCATTTAGACAGTGAAACAGATTGATGCTTTTCTCAGGACAGACATTTTCATTTATCTTCTTCTTTATGTACAGCATCGTTTCCTGATTAATCTGGGAGTTTTTTCCTGTCTGTGTCACCAGGCCTCGTAGGAGAGTCTGACTGGTCTGCAGGGAAAGACCCAAGAGGAAGCGGAGAAACAGGTCCAGGTGTCCATTTGGACTTGCTAAAGCGTTGTCCACTGCGTTCTGGTAGAAGATTTGCCATTTGTTACTAAATAGTCTAGACCACAGTGAGGTTGATTTCTCTGACAGCGTATTGACATCAGAGTTGACGAATGTCAGATGGACATGAAGAGCAGCCAGAAACTCCTGGACACTCAGATGGACGAAGCAGAACACCTTGTCCTGGTACAGTCCTCTCTCCTCATTAAAGATCTGTGTGAACACTCCTGAGTAAACTGAGGCTGCTCTGATATCGATGCCACACTCTGTCAGGTCGGATTCATAGAAGATCAAGTTTCCTTTCTGCAGATGCTCAAAAGCCAGTTTTCCCAGAGCCTCAATCATCTTCCTGGTCTCTGGACTCCAGTGTAGATCTGTCTCAGCTCCTCCATCATATTTGACGTTCTTCAGTTTTGACTGAACCACCAAGAAGTGGATGTACATCTCAGTCAGGGTCTTGGGCAGCTCTGCTCCCTCTCTGGTTTTCAACACATCCTCCAGAACTGTAGTGGTGATCCAGCAGAAGACTGGGATGTGGCACATGATGTGGAGGCTTCGTGAGGCCTTGATGTGGGAGATGATTCTGCTGGCCTGCTCCTCATCTGTGAATCTCTTTCTGAAAAACTCCTCCTTCTGTGGGTCAGTGAACCCTCTGACCTCTGTCACCATGTCGACATACTTAGGAGGGATCTGATTGGCTGCTGCAGGTCTTGTGGTTAACCAGAGGCGAGCAGAGGGAAGCAAGTTCCCGCTGATGACGTTTGTCAGCAGCACCTCCACTGAGGTGGACTCTGTGACATCAGTCAGGATCTGATTGTTGTGGAAGTCCAGAGGAAGTCGACACTCATCCAGACCATCAAAGATGAACACAACCTGAAACTCTTCAAAGCTGCAGATTCTTTTGGTTTCAGGAAAGAAGTGATGAACAAGTTCCACCAGGCTGCATTTTTTTCCTTTTATTACATTCAGCTCTCTGAAAGTGAAGGGAAATGTGAACTGAATGTCCTGGTTGCCTTTGTCTTCAGCCCAGTCCAGAGTGAACTTCTGTGTTAAGATTGTTTTCCCAATGCCAGCCACTCCCTTTGTCATCACTGTTCTGATTGGTTTGTCTCTCCCAGGTGAGGTTTTAAATATGTCTTCTTGTTTGACTGTTGTTTCTGTTCTGTCTGGTTTTCTGGAAGCTGTTTCAATCTGTCTGACCTCATGTTCACTGTTGACCTCTCCAGTTCCTCCCTCTGTGATGTAGAGCTCTGTGTAGATCTGATTGAGAAGGGTTGGGTTTCCTGCTTTAGCGATGCCCTCGAACACACACTGGAACTTATTCTTCAGGTCAGATTTGAGTTTATGTTGGCAAACTGCAGCACAAAATTCTATAAATAAAAAATGAATGTTTTGTGAAAGTGGATGAACAGCACTGGAAGGTGCTTGCAGCCGAGAACCATTTATGTATCTGTGTTGCAGCATATTTAAAGCAAACTGCTTAAACAATTTACCAGTAGTTTTACTCACTGTGCTGCAGAGATTCAGCCAGCTTCTCCTGCTTCATTCCCCTCAGGAAATACAGCGTGATCTCCAGAAAAGCTGCTTTACTGCTTTGAATCTGCTTTTTCTCTTCATCATCACCAACCTGCTCGCCTTCACATTGGCCTTCAACAGATGGTTCTGGACCCAGGACTCTCTTAAACCTCTTAAGTTCATTTTTTACAAATGCAACAACGTTCTCCTCCAGAAGCTGGAATAAAACCATGTTTAATTTTAGAAAAGTAACTTGTCTAATACACAATCAGCTCCATCTGTCAAAGACAGATATATATTTAATTTAACATTGAGTTTTCAAATCTCCTTTTCAAGGTAGACCTGTCCAAGCAGAAAACAGTACAAACAACAACTCATACCTTCAAGTAAGTAAAACAGCTGACGACAACCAGCAGTTACAAAAAACAAGACTTCACAGTAGATTCTACTATCGAGAATTTCTTTAGATTTAGATATTTACTTTCTCCTTTAATCTTGAGCGCTTTTGAAGTTTATTCCAAATAGCAGGAGCTTAAATGTTAAACTGTTTTACCAAACTCAGTCCAAGACTTTGGGATTTTAAGGCAACGCAGAGTTTCGTGATCTCAGATAATAATCTGATGCACAAATAAGATTTCTAAGGAAGGAAATGTCCTTTGCAGATTCCCAAGGGCATAATCAACAGTAGGAACTTGTCATCAGTGTAAAAACAAAAATGTGGTTTGTAATGGTTTAGCTCAGATCATTTATATAAATATTACATAAAAGAGGAAACCCACGTGACACTTTCAGTGTCTGGCATGCCAAGCAATTAATTCTCACACTCTACAATTCAATTCAGAAATATAATTTGAAAACCATGTAAGTGTCTAATGGCACAGACCTGTTTTCTCCAGTCTTTTTCACGGTACGAAATGGTCAACAGCATCAAATGTTTGTTTTTTTTAACTATAATCATTGCTGCATTATATTATTATTACATTCACAACCTATCAAAGACTTTTGTAATCATATGCTTCTATTTTAGTCATTCAGTGTTTAGAAACATAAAGATCAGTGTCATCATTTTATTTAGGATCGGCCAAAGAACGGTTATGAATTATCAAGCAGCGCGGCTGCTAATCTGTCAGCCTGTCCTCTCTAACACTGTCATTCTATGTGCTGGTCCACAACAAGTACGCCAGGTACAACAGGTTTACTGTGTACACAAACTTAGTCTACAGCTTCACAAATAGATTCAAGAATCATCTTTCTTTCTGTATCTGTCTGGATCTGGCTGTAGTTTAACAGCTAATACCTTCCGCTGACTTTACGATTCAACTTCTCGTGTTACTACCCATAAAAAGTAAAGACAGATGGAACCGTGTCTTTTTTTACATATATCAATCTGATACTGATCACATATAGACAACAAAATGCATAAAATGCTGAAGGAGCCTAACTAGTTAACATCTTCATGCAGTTACACACCGTAAATACGGCGTCCAGCTGTGGTTGACAGTCAGTGGAATTCTCGGACTTCTCCCGGTGAACACTGTGGTGAGAACATAACAAAAGATAACATGTTATTGTTCAGACATTAAACTGTATGTAGAACTTGGGAGGATGAAAAATTAATGAACTTAAACAAAGAAGCACTAAAGTTGGAGGTTAAATAAAACATGTTAAACACAGTTATCAGGTGGATTGTTCCAAATCAGCACAACAGATGGACAAGAGACTTTGACTTACTTTTGGATTGAATTGTTCTGTTGGAAACCAACAGGAAAATCCATGGACCTGTCGCTCGCACAGCTTGGAACAGGCCTGAAAAAATAAAATAAAATAAACCCACAAGAGTACATGTAATTAAATAAAAAGAATGCTTTTTAAAAATGTCTAATTGAAGTTTCCCTCAGCAACATGGATGAAAAATTTACTTTTGCACTTTTTATGAAGTTGTACAGTAGTAAACACAGCAGTTAGAATATTTCATAAAGAATGAAAATCCCATTATTTAATTATCTGCCCTCAGACGGAATTTGCCTTTTAAAAATTGTGACATACTTTGTTTCAGTGGACTGTCCTTGAAAAGCAGTGGGGTAATCCATGGACCGGGTCATGGACTCAGTGCTGGGTGTTGGAGAGTCTGGTCTCTTTGGCTGGAGTCTGACGGCACAAGTTTGATCAAAAAGCAGATTACATTGAACAAGTCTGCGTCATCCTGAGGAAACAGGCTCTGACTCACATGGAGCTTTGGACTGATGCTGATCAATGCTCTGAACTTATAGTTTCTCTCTGTACTGTATGACTCTCATACATCATCGGTACCTACATAACTTCACAGTTGCTTCTCATTTCCAGCTGCTCGTGGACAGTCGGTGATTTTCGTCTTACCTCTCGGCTTCGGCCTGACTCTCATGGTCTTTGGACGGCCTCCTGGAGGACAGGACCTTCTCATCTTTCTCCGCAGACTGACTCATGGTGAGTTTCTACTTTAAACACACAAACAAGTTCAGTGGAATCTGAGCGACTCTGCAACAAACCTGCACTATGACACACAGATATAATGAGGTACTTTCCTCTGCTGCCAATTCGCTTCACACACCTGAGTTTCTTCCTTATTAGTGTTTGCACCTTTCCACTGAAAACTAGCACTGATGATAAAACACCAATTCACTCAGATTTTAGATCACAATCCTCGTCTGGAGGCAGTTCCTGTCAGTTCCTGTAGGCGCCTTCTCATCTAGAAAAAGAGAAACAGGAGTTTTAACGGTGACACCTTTGAAAGGTCCAGTCCCGTTTATCTCGATAGAACCTGCTGCACATCGGTGTGTGTCTCCGTTTGTTCGGATTTCAGCTTCATTTGGTAGAAATTCATATCGCTCAGCATTGGACGCACCAGGAAGCTGCCGACGGAACATTAGAACTTTCACAAAAACGGAGGTTCTGCTGTTACACGGTCGGATGATTCAATTCTGACAAACGGCTCGAAACGTTTCCTGTAAAAAACTGTGAAACACGATAAAACACTCGACGTTTTTACCTTGAACGTTGTTGGTCCGTGTCAATGTTCGTTCCCCGGGACTAAAGAGAAAGAGAAAGTCACCAGCTCAAACCGGATGTTTACTCCCTCAGACAACGGTGCGTTTGTTCTGGAAATACTGCAAAAATTACAGCCTCATCTTAGAAATATTTTACAACAATAATAACTGCGCGATGTGGTGATTTTCTTAAAGCTTCTTTTAATAAAGATTTCTTGAAACAAACAATCTGTGTCATGTTGATGTTTCATCAACGAGAAGTCGCGATTCGTTTTGGAAAACTCGTTATTGTTGTTACGATTATATTTCAGTTCGGTCGATGTGTGAATTTCCATAATGTGCAGCTTTTCATATCACCCTACGTTATGTTATTTACTCATTTTAATAAAACGATGGCACTGATGGAAGAGTGTGTCCAGTAGGTGTCGTATTTGTGCTTTGGATCAGACACAGAACTTTGACTCACACATAAATTTATGAAAGATTTATGAACTGCTGTTACTGATTCTAACAATGAGGAAGATACTTTTTTTATGCCAATTCATTCAACATTAATAACAGTCAGTACTTGTCTGCACCTCAGTGGCTTTAAGTTTAGCTCTGAATGTGGAAATACCAATACAAATGAACATTTTTTATAATAAAGTAGTGGATTAGTAAATCTGTGCTATTGTAGGATTAATTTGTCATCTGTCTGTGTCATTTTGGCAAACCTGTTGTTTGGGAAGATTCACAGCAGGTGAGACTGTGACATCACTTTAGTCCAACTGCTCCACAACGAGCCCGAATCTACAGTGAAAACTCTGCTAGATGGACAGTTTATACAACTTTAAAAACAGGCTGTAATATTAATATAAAAAAACCTTTTATATCTAAATATTAAATGCAAGTGTATATACAGTCAGGTCCATAAATATTGGGACATTGACACAATTCCAACATTTTTGGCTCTATACACCACCACAATGGATTTTAAATGAAATAAAAGAGGAAACTCACGTGACCCTTTCAGTGTCGGGCATGCCAAGTAATTAAATCTGACACTCTACAATTCAACTCAGAAATATAGTTAGAAAACCAGGTAACTGTCTATTGGCACAGACCTGTTTTCTTCAGTCTCTTTCACGGTACAAAATGGTCAACAGCATCAATTTAAAAAAAAATATATAATCACTGGTGCATAACATTATTATCACATTTACATCCTATCAAAGACTTTTGTAATCATATGCTTCTATTTTAGTCATTCAGTGTTTAGAAACATAAAGATCAGTGTCATCATTTTATTTAGGATCGGCCAAAGAACGGTTATGAATTATCAAGCAGCACGGCTGCTAATCTGTCAGCCTGTCCTCTCTAACACCGTCATTCTAATGTGCTGGTCCTAACAAGTACGCCAGGTACAACAGGTTTACTGTGTCCACAAAGTTAGTCTAGAGTTTCACCAATAGATTCAAGAATCATCTTCGTTTCGTTAAAACGGTTTGTCTGCATCTGTCTGGATCTGGCTGTAGTTTAACAGCAAATACCTTCCGCTGACTTTAAGGTTAAGGTTAAGGTATTTTTATTGATCCCACAACGGGGCAATTAACATGTTACACAGCTCCCAAATGTACAAAGCAACAAGAAAGTGCAAGTAATGTGCAAAAGATTAAATCAAAGTCAATTTACAAATTGCAATTCAACTTCTCGTGTTACTGCCCAAAAACAGTAAAGACAGATGGAACCGTGTCTTTTTTTTACATATATCAATCTGATACTGATCACATATAGACAACAAAATGCATAAAATGCTGAAGGAGCCTAACTAGTTAACATCTTCATGCGGCATCCAGCTGTGGTTGACGGTCAGTGGAATCCTCTGACTTCTCCTGCTGAACACTGTGGTTAAAGATAACACTTTATTTACCACTGTTCTCATAGATAAGACATGACACATTGGAAATTAATGAACCTAAACATAGAATTTCTAAAGTTGAAGGTTAACTGAGCATGTTAAACACAGTTACCAGGTTGATTGATCCAAATCAGCACAACAGATGGACTTTGGGATTGAATCGTTCTGTTTGAAATCAAAAGGAAAATCCATGGAGTTTTTCCTCGCACACCTTGGAACAGGAGAGTCGGGTCTCTGCCCAGCCCTGAAAAAAAAATTAAATTAAAATAAACTCACAAAAGTACATGTAATTAAATAAAAAGACTTTTTTAACCCTCCTGTTATGTTTGTTTCTGAGGAACAGCCGTGATGTTCCCGGGTCAAAATGTATAATTAATTATACAAAAGTGTCAGAAACCAAAAAGTCCCATAAAACATCATTAACTCCTCTACTAACCATTTCAATCAATATTTATTTCAATTATGTTCATTACTGTTCGCAGATCATGGTTCAATGAGGATAATTCACTCGTTTTTTACAAAAAATCATACATATAAATTACAATAGTTTTATACGCAATTGATTTTTTAAAATGTTTATTTTATATTTTGATTTTTTTATGGAGTGATGATTATAAATTAAAATGAAACACAAAATGCCTAACTGAACTTCTCCTCAACAACATGGATTACAAAAACAACAACAAAAAACAACAAAAAATTACTTTTGTACTCTTGTATGAATGTGTACAGTACTAAACACAGCAGTTAGAATATTTCATAAAGAATGAAAATCCCATTATTTAATTATCTGCCCTCAGACAGAATTTGCCTTTTAAAAATTGTGACATACTTTGTTTCAGTGGACTGTCCTTGAAAAGCAGTGGGGTAATCCATGGACCGGGTCATGGACTCAGTGCTGGGTGTTGGAGAGTCTGGTCTCCTCGGCTGGAGTCTGACGGCACAAGTTTGACCCAAAGCAGATTACATTGAGCAAGTCTGCGTCTTGGACAGTCGCGCCCAGCTGCTCGTGGACCTTCACATTTGTTGTGGCTTCATCTAGAAAAAGAGAAGATGGTAAAGAACAGGAGTTTTAACGGTGACACCTTCGAAAGGTCCAGTCCCGTTTATCTCGATAGAACCTGCTGCACATCGGTGTGTGTCTCTTCCTTTGTTCGGATTTCAGCTTCAGTTGATAGAAATTCATATCGCTCAGCATTTCGGAATCCTTTCATAAAAACGGAGGTTCTGCTGTTATACGGTCGAATGATTAAATTCGAACAAAAGCAGCTCGAAACGTTTCCTGTAAAAAACTGTGAAACACGATAAAACACTCGACGTTTTCACGTTGAACGTTGTTGACCCGTGTCAATGTTCGTTCGTCGACCATGGATTTAAAAGAAAGAAAGTCACCAGCACAAACCGGATGTTTACTCCCTCAGACAACGGTTTAGATTAAAGATTAGATTGAACTTTAAAATCATCACACATGTACAGGTACAAGGCATCGAAATGCAGTTTATGTCTCACCAGAAGTGCAGGACATGGGTCATAAGTGGCCTCTAGAAAACATGTACACGAGAAGATATGGATCATCATATTTACAGACGTTATGAACATACTATACAGGTTGTTGTTATAGTGGTTGCTATAATAATCAGGAAATTCACAGACGTTTTACAGACATGTCTATTTACAGGTGGGTTTGTGTACAAAACGTACTTTGTTTTGGTCACACTGTTCTCAATAGATAATACTTGCAATAAAGAATTTATATTTAAAAGAAAAACTAAACACCAGTTTACCGTAAGCACTGTACTACACGGGCAGTTGCATTCTCAGCCCTGTTACTGTGTGTGTATATGCGCACACAGATACAAATGTGCCCTGGCTGGGGGAGGGACACCTGGATCAATTAGTTCCATTATTTCCAGAGCTGAAAATCATTTTCTCTGAAACGAAACCACCAGTTGGTAGAGTTACAGAACAGAGGAAGGAAACTACAGGAACTCATCTACTTTATAGAATTTGTAAAAACATTGTGAGGAAGGTAAATTTATTTTTATTATTTATTTATTTGCATGACTGTGAACACTTATTTCCTAACTGTTCAGTCATCTTTGCATCAATTTTCCCAAAATTTATTACAATAAAATAAAACTCTCTTTAGGCGTCTAATCTATTAAGCAGTTTAAAGCAGTTTTTTCCCCCTTTTTTGTGGTTTATGTTAAATAAAAAATGTACATTGTTCTTTGCAGATTTTTAGCTCTTTGTCTATGGCTGCTAAAACACACGAATATCCCCACTGTGGGATCAATAAAGTCTTATCTTATCATATTATTAGTCCTGCTCTTATTCTTCTGTGCTGTTTCAGGATGGTTCTTAGTGCGGCCCTATTGGTACTGCCGGCAGTCCTATATGTGTGCTGGTTTTCGAATAAATCCATCCCAGTGGGAAGACTGGAAAACCAAACACAAGAAGAAATATATTGTAGGCCTGCTCATGATGTGTTTTTCTTTGTGACCATACAGCCCGACAGCCTATAAACACACACACATTTTTCCATTTATATTTTAAATAGCATACAGGCAAGTTTTATGTGTGTGTGCGTGATTGTGTTAGAATTAGATTTAAATGTGCCTAAGAACAAGACATTTTATTGACAGTACAGAAAACAGGTGTGTTTGAGTTTACCAGCAAACTAAAGTCACTATACAGTAGGCATTTAATCTATTACTATCAATCAGTGATCCTGTTCTATGCATAAAACTGAATAATCATAACCAAATCCTGACCTGAGAGTTTCTAGTCTGCAATGGGGACTCTGCAGACCCAGACAAAGGATCTCCAGTCCGGAATCCTGGAGGTCGTAGTTGCTCAAGTCCAGCTCTCTCAGACTAGAGGACTGAGAGCTGAGAACTGATGACAGAGCGTCAAAGCTTTTCACTGTCAGATTACAGCCACACAACCTGAAGAGGCAAGAAAATATTTCCATTGTTAAAATATTATATAAAAAAAGTTTTTAAAAACTTGTATGTATCATGGAACTTACAGAGCTTTCTTAGAGGCTTTGACCACTGGCAGCAGCCTCAGAAGAGCCTCCACTGAAGCAGAGAATTTCTTCAGGTCAAACACGTCCAGATCATTTTCAGATGACAGTAGGATGAAGACCAGAGCTGACCAGTGACCAGGAGACAGTTTCTCTGTGGAGAGACTTCCTGATCTCAGGGACTGTTGGATCTCCTCCACCAGAAAATGATCCTTCAGCTCGTTTAGACAGTGAAACAGATTGATGCTTTTCTCAGGACAGACATTTTCATTTATTTTCTTTTTTATGTACAGCATCGTTTCCTGATTAATCTGGGAGTTTTTTCCTGTCTGTGTCACCAGGCCTCGTAGGAGAGTCTGACTGGTCTGCAAGGAAAGACCCAAGAGGAAGCGGAGAAAGTGGATGTACATCTCAGTCAGGGTCTTGGGCAGCTCTGCTCCCTCTCTGGTTTTCAACACATCCTCCAGAACTGTAGCAGTGATCCAGCAGAAGACTGGGATGTGGCACATGATGTGGAGGCTTCGTGAGGCCTTGATGTGGGAGATGATTCTGCTGGCCTGCTCCTCATCTGTGAATCTCTCCCTGAAAAACTCCTCCTTCTGTGGGTCAGTGAACCCTCTGACCTCTGTCACCATGTCAACATACTCAGGAGGGATCTGAGGTCATGAGGTTTGTCAGCAGCACATCCACTGAGGTGGACTCTGTGACATCAGTCAGGATCTGATTTTTGTCGAAGTCCAGAGGAAGTCGACACTCATCCAGACCATCAACAATGAACACAACCTGGAACTCTTCAAAGCTGCAGATTCCTTTGGTTTCAGGAAAGAAGTGATGAACAAGTTCCACCAAGCTGCATTTTTTTCCTTTTATTACATTCAGCTCTCTGAAAGTGAACGGAAATATGAACTGTATGTCCTGGTTGGCTTTGTCTTCAGCCCAGTCCAGAGTGAACTTCTGCGTTAAGATTGTTTTCCCAATGCCAGCCACTCCCTTTGTCATCACTGTTCTGATTGGTTTGTCTCTTCCAGGTGAGGCTTTAAAGATGTCTTCTTGTTTGACTGTTGTTTCTGTTCTGTCAGGTTTTCTGGATGCTGTTTCAATCTGTCTGACCTCATGTTCTCTGTTGACCTCTCCAGTCCCTCCCTCTGTGATGTAGAGCTCTGTGTAGATCTGATTGAGAAGGGTTGGGTTTCCTGCTTTAGCGATGCCCTCAAACACACACTGGAACTTATTCTTCAGGTCAGATTTGAGTTTATGTTGGCAAACTGCAGCACAAAATTCTATAAATAAAAAATAAATGTTTTGTGAAAGTGGATGAACAGCACTGGAAGGTGCTTGCAGCCAAGAACCATTTATGTATCTGTGTTGCAGCATATTTAAATTTCAAACTGCTTAAACAATTTACCAGTAGTTTTACTCACTGTGCTGCAGAGATTCAGCCAGCTTCTCCTGCTTCATTCCCCTCAGGAAATACAGCGTGATCTCCAGAAAAGCTGCTTTACTGCTTTGAATCTGCTTTTTCTCTTCATCATCACCAACCTGCTCGCCTTCACATTGGCCTTCAACAGATGGTTCTGGACCCAGGACTCTCTTAAACCTCTTAAGTTCATTTTTTACAAATGCAACAACGTTCTCCTCCAGAAGCTGGAATAAAACCATGTTTAATTTTAGAAAAGTAACTTGTCTAATACACAATCAGCTCCATCTGTCAAAAACCGGTATTTTATTTAACATTGAGTTTTCAAATCTCATTTTCAAGATAGACCTGTCCAAGCAGAAAACAGTACAAACAACAACTCATACCTTCACTCAATTTAAGTAAGTAAAACAGCTGACGACAACCAGCAGTTACAAAAAACAGGACTTCACAGTAGATTAAAGTTTTCTAGCACGAGTTCTTTAGATTTAGACATTTACTTTCTCCTTTAATCTTGAGCGCTTTTGAAGTTTATTCTAAATAGCAGGAGCTTAAATGTTAAACTGTTTTACCAAACTCAGTCCAAGACTTTGGGATTTTAAGGCAACGCAGAGTTTTGTGATCTCAGATAATAATCTGATGCACAAATAAGATTTCTAAATGTAGCGTCCGGGACCACAATCCAAGACACGAAATAAAATCACTAACGCTCAAACATAAACACAGTTTTTGTCTTTATTACATCAAATACAAAATGATTAAAACCTTGTCACAATCGTATGCGGTCAATCACAAACTCTTCAATAATCCTCCGGTTCAAGTAACAAATACACACACGTGAGGATTAGACAAACCACCGCACACTTAGGTAGACACAGCAATCCACTCCACTCGTGAACACAACCAAAAACTTATATGTTAGTCACGGGGAAGAATTGAGGCCGTTGATTCCCGCGACGGGTTATGACAGGGAAGTGACATACAACACAAAACAAACAAAGAAAAAAGATTGTTAGTCCGCCCTCACAAGACAAGTTCCGAGATCTTTTTGTCTACAGGCCATGCAAGGCCGGGCGGACGAACTGAACGCAAAACAAACCTAACACGAGGACAGCAGGAAACAGTGCTGCAACTGCTCCAGCAACCACTGCAACACAATTAAAAACATCAGATTTTTACACTAAACAAATCATTTATTTAAATCTTATTACTTAAAAATCATGTGTCCATAATAAAACACAGCCTGTACCTGCTACAGTCTTCCTCATACACAGGAGACTTACAACTTCAGTACGTGCCCCTTAAAGTGCTGTGTGGCCACACTGCAGTATCAAAGAAAACAATTAAAAATACATTAATGCAATCAAAAACATCTTCAGTTGAATTCCTTACCAAGCACCTTGTCTCACTTGGTACAACACAAGGCCAGCGTTCCCTCTAGCCTCCTATCCAAAGTACCACATCCCCACAAACACACCTGACTCCTTTATCTACTCTCCCTCCAACCAATGAGCAGGCAGCAGGGAGATCAACAGGTGGCACTGATTACATAAGGAAGGACATGTACAATATGGTCAACAGCATAAAATGTTTCTTTTTAACTATAATCACTGCTGCATAACATTAATATCACAGTGTTGGTGTACAAAAAAGTTGATACTGATCACATATAGACAGCAAATTGCACAAAATGCTGAAGGAGTCTAACTAGTTAACGTCTTCATGCAGTTACACACCGTAAATATGGCGTCCAGCTGTGGTTGACGGTCAGTGGAATCCTCTGACTTCTCCTGCTGAACACTGTGGTGAGAACATAACAAAAGATAACATGTTATTGTTCAGACATTAAACTGTATCTGAGATTTGAAATTAATGAACCTAAACAAAGAAACAGTAAAGTTGGAGGTTAACTACATTAACATTAACATTTTAAACACAGTTACCAGGTGGATTGTTCCAAATCAGCACAACAGATGGACAAGAGACTTTAACTTACTTTTGGATTGAATTGTTCTGTTTGAAATTAACATGAAAATCCATGGACCTGTCGCTCGCACAGCTTGGAACAGGAGAGTCGCCTCTTCTCTGCCCAGCCCTGAAAAAAAAATCACACAAGTACAATACAATCAAAAAAATGATTTTTAAAATTCAACTTTTCCTCAACAACATCTATGAAAAAATTAACTTTTGCACGTTTTCATGAAGTTGTACAGGAGTAAACACGGCAGTTAGAATATTTGTCGTCCTCCTGAGGAAACAGGCTCTGACTCACACGGAGCTTTGGATCGATGTGGATCAATGCTGTGAACTTATAGTTTCTCTCTGTACTGTATGACTCTCATACATCATCGGTACCTACATAACTTCACAGTTGCTTCTCATTTTCTGCTGCTCGTGGACAGTCTGTGATTTTTCGTCTTACCTCTCGGCTTCGGCCTGACTCTCATGGTCTTTGGACGTCCTCCTGGAGGACAGGACCTTCTCATCTTTCTCCGCAGACTGACTCATGGTGAGTTTCTACTTTAAACACACACAACAAACTGTGTTAGTTAAACTACATCACTGCAAGATTTTTATCATTTTAGGAAAGTAAAATATGAACGTTGAACCATGTCAACTGCACATCATTCGTTTTGGTTTGTGATTTTTTTGTTGTTGTTGTTTATCTGGCAATTTCAGTTACAGTATATTAGTCACTGAAATATACAGTGTTTTTATTTTTGTACACAGATGCACACACACACACATACACACTGCATCTTTCGCATTATTGTTTGCATCTTTCCATAATAATAATCAAACACCATTCACTCAGAGTTCACTCACTTATCCGGACAATGTGAAACACCAGGAGCTGATCTTTACATTTGATCTGGCTTCATCTGGAAAATGTAAACGACAGAAGAGGCAGATTAATTTTCCTCTCCGTCCTCCAAGCAGTTTGCAATATTGAACATTCTGACAAAAAAAACGGAAGGTAAGTTATGTAAGTTATAGTCCGTGTGAAAAAAACAGCCCGACAGTGATTAAAAAGGTCCAGTCCCATTTTTCTCATTAATACCTGCTGCACATTCGTTTGTCGCTCCTTTAAACGATCGGACGTCAGCTTCATCTGACAGGAATTAATATTTCAGACCATAAAGCGTCTTACCTTTGAGTCGTTGACATGGATGTTGTTCGTTCCCGGGATTTGAAAGAAAGCGAAAGTTACATCAGAACCCGGAAGTTTGATCCCTCAGACAGTGTGAGATTTGTTCGGGAAAAGCTGCAAAAATTACAGGCTCATCTAAGAAATAACCATCCTCATCATCACCGTAGAAATATTCAAAATGATTTTACAACAATAATAATTACTGTGCGCACTGGTTATTTCCTTAAACACGTTGTTCTTGGTCCAGGAGGTGTCGCATTTGTGCTTTGGATCAGACACAGAACTTTGACTCACACATAAATTTATGAATTATTTAACCATATAAAGTGGTTTAAATCTGCTCCACCTTTTGTAAACTTTGACCGTGATTTTGTGTTGACTGTACTGTCACAATTACCATAATGAATATTGTTTTCTTAGTGGAGGGAATATGTGGAGAGCTACGAGAGAATCAATCCTCCCAGACACAAATGTAAAACGCTCCGTCTGCTTATGGCATTAAATACACTTTTCTTCTTCATAACTCTGAAATGACCCAAGTGATGAGTTAATTGTTCCTCCATCAAGACGCCAGTTTCTCTTTCAAACTTTTTTTTTTTATTTATTAGATTGAAAATATCGGTCCTTAATGCAGCATTGTTTACATTTGGCTTCTTTACCTGTATGTGAACATACAGAAAAATGATTTCTAGAAGAAGTAGGTCTGCTAAAAAGAAAGTCCTGCCATACACAGATATAATAGAACAATACAATAAAATAATATGCAGCTATTGTGTTTATCTTTTTTGGAAACTTAAAACAATTTACACACAGCTACAACAAACCTCATAATTAAAACTACAGTTTCATTCTACAATGTTGAAAATGAAATATAATGCTGATTACAAATTAATTTTAAATAACAGACAATTAATAAAGGTATATGTTGTCCAATCAAGAGAGCTCATAATAAAACTGAGTGAAAACACAGTGAACTACATGCTGGGATCAGTTTTTAGTAAAAAGTTGATCCCATGTTGAATGACTTTTTTTCCTCTTTTAAGTTCATGAAATCTACAATAATCTGAGGGTCAAAACTGACTGAGCTGAATGGAGCAGAGAGGAATGATTTTTAGAAAATAAGTTGCATTAGTGGTTTGGTTGAACATATCTATAGGGAGAATTAGATTTTTATATATAAATGGATCAAGTACATTAAAAACCTTCTGAACTTATTCATATCGTATTTTTTCAAGTGGTATTATGCTCATAAAAGGGGGAGTGGGCCTTCAGATACAAAAAGTAAAAAAAAAATAATATGTTCATAGGACCTTCACTGATCTTGAACTTGCCTCTTCTGCTTCTAGTTTGAGTAGGTACATGTACATAAATGGCATTAAACTTCCCTCTGACAATGAGTTTTTCAGTTAGAAGAAGATAAATGTTTTCATATAGTGAAGTCAGATGGAAGTTTAACAACATTAATACACATTTACACCCTAAAGTTACGTCATAGAGGCAAGTTCAAAAATATAGTCCATTAATGACATATAGAACAGATGAGCTCAGTTATTACAGAGCAAAGTTTTTCTCTATTACACAAGTTTTTAACTTTAGCATCTTAAGCTCCCTCCTATTGTTTGGCAGCATTTTGCTACAAGCAGCAATAAGCTGCTAAACAATTAAGAAATAATATAATCATAAAATATATATAAAGATAAAATATTTGATGAGGAAAATATGTTTCATCACATGGAACAGAAAGAAAGTGAAGAGTTGAATGGGTGGGCTCTAATTCTAAAAGCAGGATACACGGGTTCAGTGAATGTGGCATAAAAAGTGTGAATGTGGATCAGTTTGTCACCGGAGGCGTCGTAAAAAGACAGAGTTCCGGCAGAAGAGTCCAGGTACACGCCCACTCTGTTGGAGCTGGGTTTATGGATGGACGTTGTTTCATCACTGTGCAGCAGCGAGTAACTGTCATCAGAGCAGCCCAGACTCCACGACTGGTCATTTCTGCCAAGACAGCTGTCGTCGCCTTCTCCCCTCCTTCGGATTCCTCTGTAAGTCACAGCTATATAAACCTTCCCCTCCCACTCAACCTCCCAGTAACAGCGACCAGTCAAACCCTCTTCACACAGCAGCTGTTTCCAGTAGTCGAATCTGTCGTCGTGATCGAGGTACGGCTGCGTCTCTTTCCCCACCGTCACTTTTCTGTTGGACTCCGACAGAATCAGTTTTTTATTTACTGTGTTTAGATCCACTGTGAGTTTACGCGCATCTGATGGAAAAAAGACAAAGTACATCAGCAGGTTCTTTTACATTACATTTACTTACAAAGATACTTACAGGTGAGGAACAAAGCAACATATTCAGACAAAAGACACGAAGCAAAGTGTTTCAGTTCATTTGGAGATGCAAAGGAACAATCAGTAGGTGAGAGTCAGAGTTTTGAACCCGATGAGGCCAGTACAGAGATCTGTACAGAGGTGTGATGTGTGTGCTTTTTTGGTTGATTTAAAATGAGACATGCTGCATTTTGGAGGGGCTTGATCAACAGGACACTGCGTTAGTCGAGACATGTGAGCAGTGCCTGAATGAGAAGTTAAGTTGCATATTCTGATATTTCTGGAGGGACAGAGAGAAAACCTGCTGCCTGAGAGACGGAGAGACCTCCACATTTCTGACAGACTTTGTGGGGAAAAATACAACGTGAGGCTGTTGTGTTGTGCTGGGGCCTTGCTGGGACGTTCAAAATCTCCATTTGGGAGAGACTAACACTCTTCATAAGAACAAGAAAGGCTCTGTGTGGAAATGTAATTATCCTCAAAGAATGAGGCTGCGAATGTTGTCCACAAAGATGTAATAATGTCAGAGAAATTCATTTTTGGTGGTGATGCTGAAGACGTGGGTTCTGACAATCCACGTATTTTCCTAACCAACCTCAGCTCCTCCACATATCGCAGCTTGTTGCCATCAGTAAAATCTCCCACTATGGTAAAGTGATCCAGTGCAAACCTGTAGATCTTTGGCTCTTGATAAACATCATCGTTCTGCCTGTGATTTTGCTCAAACAAAATCCAATGTGTACAAATTCATTCCAATAATTTAAAAACAACAACAGGAAAAGCCCACTTACACTTCCTCAGACCGGATTTCATCCACTGTGATCCACTATAGTCCGTCCTGGTGCAACAAAAGTAATACATTTATTTTAAACTTTTTTTTATATACAACAGATTCAAAACAAGATTCACATGGACACTCTTGACACGGATATTAATCTTTTGCACAACCACACACACACCAGCCTTGTCAGTCCATACCTAAGAGAGTCCAACCTCCAGTCTTCATGCTTCGGTGCAGACTCTCCTAGATGGTTGTAGCTCAGGTCCAGTTCCTTCAGATGAGAGGCGTTGTTCCTTAAAGCTGAGTCCAGGGCAGCACAGCCTTTCTGAGTGAGCAGACAGCCAGACAGCCTGCACACACACACGAAGAGCGGAAGGTAGTTTATTGCAATTTTTAAAAGCTACATCTGGTGTCAAATACAGCAGTAAAACTGAACTGTGCTAGACGTACTGTGTGTCTATGTAAAAAGAATTACTTTCAGACTCAGGCAGACAGGCCTTTGGTTCTTCCTTCCTTTGTCCTCCCCTCTTACCTGTATTCTGAGGCCTGGCCTCTCGTCCGTATGCCCACATTAGCCTGCATGGCGTTCTCTTCGCTACACTGTACTGAAATAGCAGTAAAACATCTAGCTGTATCGCCTTGTAGCATGGTTGCATCTAGCCACCAACCAAGCACGCAGCTTTTTCAGTCTTTAGAGTCAAGCAAACAGCAAATCAACAGAAGAAATAAGCCCCACTGTGCATTTGATTTACCCCCATTGCAGGTAAACAAAATCTATCTATCTATTACTTTATCACTTCTGTCCGATTGATTCAGACGGCCGTCTGTTGAGAAAAAAAATGAAACCTGACCTAAGAGTTTCGAGTCTACAGTTTGGACTCTGCAGTCCACTGCAGAGCCACTCCAATCCTGAATCCTGGAGGTCGTTGTTACTCAGGTCCAGCTCTTTCAGACTGGTGGACCGGGAGCTGAGAACTGAGGCCAGAGCTTTACAGCTTTTCTCTGACAGGTTACAGCCACTCAGCCTAAAGAGGCATTGATAAAAAAAAAACATTTAATCTGTAAAATATGTTTAAAACATACATGAAACATAAATACTGTATGTACCTACATGTACATTCTGGACTTACACTGATTTCTTGGAGGCTTTGACCACTGGCAGCAGCCTCAGAAGAGCCTCCTCTGAAGCAGAGAATTTCTTCAGGTCAAACTCGTCCAGATCTTGTTCAGATGACATTAGGATGGAGACCAGAGCTGACCACTGAGCAGGAGACAGTTTCTCTGTGGAGAGACTTCCTGATCTCAGGGACTGTTGGACCTCCTCCACTAGAGAATGATGCTTCAGCTCCTTTAGACAGTGAACCAGATTGATGCTTTGCTCTGCAGACAAACTGTCACTGATCTTACTCTTGATGTACTGGACTGTTTCCTGATTAGATGTTGAGCTGCTTCCTGTCTGTGTCACCAGGCCTCGTAGGAGAGTCTGATTTGTCTGCAGGGAAAGACCCAAGAGGAAGCGGAGAAACAGGTCCAGGTGTCCATTTGGACTCACTAAAGCCTTGTCAACTGCGCTCTGGTAGAAGATCTCCCATTTGTTACTGAAAAGTCTAATCTGCGGTGAGGTTGACAACTCTGACAGCAGATTGACTCCAGATTTTATGAATGTCAGATGGACATGAAGAGCAGCCAGAAACTCCTGGACACTCAGATGGATGAAGCAGAACACCTTGTCCTGGTACAGTCCTCTCTCCTCTATAAAGATCTGTGTAAACACTCCTGAGTAAACTGAGGCTGCTCTGATATCGATGCCACACTCTGTCAGGTCTGATTCATAGAAGACCAGGTTTCCTTTCTGCAACTGCTCAAAAGCCAGTTTTCCCAGAGCCTCAATCATCTTCCTGGTCTTTGGACTCCAGTGTAGATCTGTCTCAGCTCCTCCATCATATTTGATGTTCTTCAGTTTGGACTGAACCACCAGGAAGTGGATGTACATCTCAGTCAGGGTCTTGGGCAGCTCTGCTCCCTCTCTGGTTTTCAACACATCCTCCAGAACTGTAGTGGTGATCCAGCAGAAGACTGGGATGTGGCACATGATGTGGAGGCTTCGTGAGGCCTTGATGTGGGAGATGATTCTGCTGGCCTGCTCCTCATCTGTGAATCTCTTCCTGAAGTACTCCTCCTTCTGTGGGTCAGTGAACCCTCTGACCTCTGTCACCATGTCGACATACTCAGGAGGGATCTGATTGGCTGCTGCAGGTCGTGTGGTTAACCAGAGGCGAGCAGAGGGAAGCAAGTTCCCCCTGATGACGTTTGTCAGCAGCACATCCACTGAGGTGGACTCTGTGACATCAGTCAGGATCTGATTGTTGTGGAAGTCCAGAGGAAGTCGACACTCATCCAGAGCAATGAAGATGAACACAACCTGGAACTCTTCAAAGCTGCAGATTCCTGCTTCTTTGGTTTCAGGAAAGAAGTGATGAAGAAGTTTCACCAAGCTGAAATTTTTCCCTTTCAGCACATTCAGCTCTCTGAAAGTAAAGGGAAATATGAACTGTATGTCCTGGTTGGCTTTGTCTTCAGCCCAGTCCAGAGTGAACTTCTGTGTTAAGACTGATTTCCCAATGCCAGCCACTCCCTTTGTCATCACTCTTCTGATTGGTTCGTCTCTTCCAGGCGAGGCTTTAAAGAGGTCTTCACATTTTATTGTTATTTCAGATGTGGCCGGTTTCTTCAATCCTGTTTCAAACTGTCTGACTTCATGTTCACTGTTGACCTCTCCAGTTCCTCCCTCTGTGATGTAGAGTTCGGTGTAGATCTGGTTCAGCAAGGTTGGGTTTCCTTGTTTAGCAACCCCCTCAAACACACACTGAAACTTCTTCTTCAGGTTGGATTTCAGTTTACGTTGGCATTCCACCACTTGAAATTCTATAAAAAATATATAAATATCTGTCATGTCAAACTGGACAAACATGGCCAAGAATGATTTTTAGAGCTGATGAAGGTTTTGCAGCATATTTAGAGAAAACCTTTTAAACAATTTAACAATGGTTTCACTCACTATTCTGCAGAGTTTTTGCCAGCTCTTCCTGCTTCATTCCCCTCAGCAAATACCATGTGATCTGCAGAAAAGCTGCTCTGCTTCTCTGCTTTCCCTCTTCATCATCACCAGTCTCCTCATTTTCACGTTGGATGTCTACAGAGTTTAGATGATCTGGACTCAGGACCCTCTGTATCTTTCTAAGCTCATTTTTCACAAACGCAACAAGGTTCTCCTCGAGAAGCTGGAATAAAATCATGTTTAATTTGATAAAACCAACTTATCCGACAAACAATCTGTCAAAGACATTTGGAGACTGACTGTACAGGACCTGTTGTCCTAATTCTGGCCCACCTACACTTTCCTACGGCAGCTTCACTGGCCTTGACAGGTTGGTGTCAGGCCAAGGTAGGACTTGTTTTCCCTCCCTCCGGGACAGTAGTTTAATGCATGCCTTCTATGTTTAGAATGTAAAGCTCGATGTCATTATTTTTATTAGGGTTTATCTTGTCAGACAAAGACCGGCTTTGTTCAGCCCTAACACTTGAGATGGGATGTGCTGGTCCTAAGGAGTTCAGCAGCTACAACAGGTATAATGTTTACTCTGTGCTCCAAGTGAGTGTAGAGTTTCAGAAATAGATTCAAGAATCATCTTGACTTTGTTAGAAGGGTCTGTCTGGATCCGTCTGTAGTTTAACAGTTAATACCTTCAGTTTACTGTATGAGTCAACATCTCAGTGTGTTCTTCTCTGTTTCCGGTACATATAACCTGTAAACAGCCTTCAGTTTCTTCTGACAGCCCCAAAGCTGTTTCTGTACTTTACACGTCAATTTGATACTGTTCAGCTACTAAAAATAAATTTGACTAAACAGTTTAGTTCCACTGGTTAACGTCTTAATACAGTTACACACAGTGAATATGGCGTCCGGCTGTGGTTGACAGTCAGTGGAATCCTCTGACTTCTCCTGGTGAACTCTGAGGTGAAAACAATAACAAAAGGCAACACTCTATTTACCACTGTTCTCATAGTTCAGACATGACACTGTATGTACAATGTAGAAGGATGGAAAATTAATGACCCTAAACAAAGAAGCACTAAAGTTAAAGGTTAAATAAACATGTTAAACACAGTTACAAGGTGGATTGTTCCAAATCAGCACAACAGATGGACAAGAGACTTTGACTTACTTTTGGATTGAATTGTTCTGTTTGAAATGAACAGGAAAATCCATGGACCTGTTGCTCGCACAGCTTGGAACAGGCCTGAAAAAATAAAATAAAATAAACCCACAAGAGTACATGTAATTAAATAAAAAGAATGCTTTTTAAAAATGTCTAATTGAAGTTTTCCTCAACAACATGGATGAAAAACTTACTTTTGCACTTTTTATGACATTGTACAGTAGTAAACACAGCAGTTAGAATATTTCATAAAGAATGAAAATCCCATTATTTAATTATCTTTAATTTGCCTTTTAAAAATTGTGACTTTTTTTCAGTGGATTGTCCTTGAAAAGCAGTGGGGTAATCCATGGACCAGGTCATGGACTCACAGATGGATGTTGGAGAGTCTGGTCTCCTTGGCTTGAGTCTGACGGCACAAGTTTAACCAAAAAGCAGATTACATTGAACAAGTCTGCGTCGTCCTCCTAAGGAAACAGGCTCTGACTCACATGGAGCTTTGGATTGATGTGGATCAATGCTCTGAACTTATAGTTTCTCTCTGTACTGTATGACTCTCATACATCATCGGTACCTACATAAATTCACAGTTGCTTCTCATTTCCAGCTGCTCGTGGACAGTCTGATTTTTGTCTTACCTCTCGGCTTCGGCCTGACGCTCATGGTCTTTGGACGGCCTCCTGGAGGACAGGACCTTCTCATCTTTCTCCGCAGACTGACTCATGGTGCGTTTCTACTTCACCAATTCACTTCACACACCTGAGTTTCTTCCTTATTAGTGTTTGCACCTTTCCACTGAAAACTAGCACTGATGACAAAACACCAATTCACTCAGATTTTAGATCACAATCCTCCTCTGGAGGCAGTTCCTGTCAGTTCCTGTCAGTTCCTGGAGGCGCCTTCTCATCTAGAAAAAGAGAAACAGGAGTTTTAACGGTGACACCTTTGAAAGGTCCAGTCCCGTTTATCTCGATAGAACCTGCTGCACATCGGTGTGTGTCTCCTCCGTTTGTTCGGATTTCAGCTTCATTTGGTAGAAATTCATATCGCTCAGAATTGGACGCACCAGGAAGCTGCCGACGGAACATTAGAACTTTCACAAAAACGGAGGTTCTGCTGTTACACGGTCGGATGATTCAATTCTGACAAACGGCTCGAAACGTTTCCTGTAAAAAACTGTGGAACACGATAAAACACTCGACGTTCTTACCTTGAACGTTGTTGGTCCGTGTCAATGTTCGTTCCCCGGGACTAAAGAGAAAGAGAAAGTCACCAGCTCAAACCGGATGTTTACTCCCTCAGACAACGGTGCGTTTGTTCTGGAAATGCTGCAAAAATTACAGCCTCATCTTAGAAATATTTAACAACAATAATAACTGCGCGCACTGGTGATTTTCTTAAAGCTTCTTGTAATTAAGATTTCTTGAAACAAACAATCTTTGTCATGGTGATGTTTCATCAACGAGAAGTCGCGATTCGTTTTGGAAAACTCGTTATTGTTGTTACGATTATATTTCAGTTCGGTCGATGTGTGAATTTCCATAATGTGCAGCTTTTCATATCAGCCTACGTTATGTTATTTACTCATTTTAATAAAACGATGGCACTGATGGAAGAGTATGTCCAGTAGGTGTCGTATTTGTGCTTTGGATCAGACACAGAACTTTGACTCACACATACATTTATGAAAGATTTATGAACTGCTGTTACTGATTCTAACACTGAGGAAGATACTTTTTTTTTTATGCCAATTCATTCAACATTAATAACAGTCAGTACTTGTCTGCACCTCAGTGGCTTTAAGTTTAGCTCTGAATGTGGAAATACCAATACAAATGAACATTTTTTTATAATAAAGTAGTGGATTAGTAAATCTGTGCTATTGTAGGTTTAATTTGTCATCTGTCTGTGTCATTTTGGCAAACCTGTTGTTTGGGAAGATTCACAGCAGGTGAGACTGTGACATCACTGAAGTCCAACTGCTCCACAACGAGCCCGAATCTACAGTGAAAACTCTGGACAGTTTATACAACTTTAAAAACAGGCTGTAATATTAATTTAAAAAAAAACGTTTTATATCTAAATATTAAATGCAAGTGTATCTACAGTCAGGTCCATAAATATTGGGACATTGACACAATTCCAACATTTTTGGCTCTATACACCACCACAATGGATTTTAAATGAAATAAAAGAGGAAACTCACGTGACACTTTCAGTGTCGGGCATGCCAAGTAATTAAATCTGACACTCTACAATTCAACTCAGAAATATAGTTAGAAAACCAGGTAACTGTCTATTGGCACAGACCTGTTTTCTTCAGTCTCTTTCACGGTACAAAATGGTCAACAGCATCAATTTTTAAAAAAATATTTAATCACTGGTGCATAACATTATTATCACATTTACATCCTATCAAAGACTTTTGTAATCATATGCTTCTATTTTAGTCATTCAGTGTTTAGAAACATAAAGATCAGTGTCATCATTTTATTTAGGATCGGCCAAAGAACGGTTATGAATTATCAAGCAGCACGGCTGCTACTCTGTCAGCCTGTCCTCTCTAACACCGTCATTCTAATGTGCTGGTCCTAACAAGTACGCCAGGTACAACAGGTTTACTGTGTACACAAAGTTAGTCTAGAGCTTCACCAATAGATTCAAGAATCATCTTTGTTTCGTTAAAACGGTTTGTCTGCATCTGTCTGGATCTGGCTGTAGTTTAACAGCAAATACCTTCCGCTGACTTTAAGGTTAAGGTATCTTTATTGATCCCACAACAGGGCAATTAACATGTTACACAGCTCCCAAATGTACAAAGCAACAAGAAAGTGCAAGTAATGTGCAAAAGATTAAATCAAAGTCAATTTACAAATTACGATTCAACTTCTTGTGTTACTGCCCAAAAACAGTAAAGACAGATGGAACCGTGTCTTTTTTTTACATATATCAATCTGATACTGATCACATATAGACAACAAAATGCATAAAATGCTGAAGGAGCCTAACTAGTTAACATCTTCATGCGGCATCCAGCTGTGGTTGACGGTCAGTGGAATCCTCTGACTTCTCCTGCTGAACACTGTGGTTAAAGATAACACTTTATTTACCACTGTTCTCATAGATAAGACATGACACATTGGAAATTAATGAACCTAAACATAGAATTTCTAAAGTTGAAGGTTAACTGAGCATGTTAAACACAGTTACCAGGTTGATTGATCCAAATCAGCACAACAGATGGACTTTGGGATTGAATCGTTCTGTTTGAAATCAAAAGGAAAATCCATGGAGTTTTTCCTCGCACACCTTGGAACAGGAGAGTCGGGTCTCTGCCCAGCCCTGAAAAAAAAAAAAAATTAAATTAAAATAAACTCACAAAAGTACATGTAATTAAATAAAAAGACTTTTTAACCCTCCTGTTATGTTTGTTTCTGAGGAACAGCCGTGATGTTCCCGGGTCAAAATGTATAATTAATTATACAAAAGTGTCAGAAACCAAAAAGTCCCATAAAACATCATTAACTCCTCTACTAACCATTTCAATCAATATTTATTTCAATTATGTTCTTTACTGTTCGCAGATCATGGTTCAATGAGGATAATTCACTCGTTTTTTACAAAAAATCATACATATAAATTACAATAGTTTTATACGCAATTGATTTTTTAAAATGTTTATTTTATATTTTGATTTTTTTATGGAGTGATGATTATAAATTAAAATGAAACACAAAATGCCTAACTGAACTTTTCCTCAACAACATGGATTACAAAAACAACAACAAAAAATTACTTTTGTACTCTTGTATGAATGTGTACAGTACTAAACACAGCAGTTAGAATATTTCATAAAGAATGAAAATCCCATTATTTAATTATCTGCCCTCAGACAGAATTTGTCTTTTAAAAATTGTGACATACTTTGTTTCAGTGGACTATCCTTGAAAAGCAGCGGGGTAATCCATGGACCGGGTCATGGACTCAGTGCTGGGTGTTGGAGAGTCTGGTCTCCTCGGCTGGAGTCTGACGGCACAAGTTTGACCCAAAGCAGATTACATTGAGCAAGTCTGCGTCGTGGACAGTCGCGCCCAGCTGCTCGTGGACCTTCACATTTGTTGTGGCTTCATCTAGAAAAAGAGAAGATGGTAAAGAACAGGAGTTTTAACGGTGACACCTTCGAAAGGTCCAGTCCCGTTTATCTCGATAGAACCTGCTGCACATCGGTGTGTGTCTCTTCCTTTGTTCGGATTTCAGCTTCAGTTGATAGAAATTCATGTCGCTCAGCATTTCGGAATCCTTTCATAAAAACGGAGGTTCTGCTGTTACACGGTCGAATGATTAAATTCGAACAAAAGCTGCTCGAAACGTTTCCTGTAAAAAACTGTGAAACACGATAAAACACTCGACGTTTTTACCTTGAACGTTGTTGACCCGTGTCAATGTTCGTTCGTCGACCATGGATTTAAAAGAAAGAAAGTCACCAGCACAAACCGGATGTTTACTCCCTCAGACAACGGTTTAGATTAAAGATTAGATTGAACTTTAAAATCATCACACATGTACAGGTACAAGGCATCGAAATGCAGTTTATGTCTCACCAGAAGTGCAGGACATGGGTCATAAGTTGCCTCTAGGAAACATGTACACGAGAAGATGTGGATCATCATATTTACATACGTTATGAACACACTATACAGGTTGTTGTTACAGTGGTTGCTATAATAATCAGGAAATTCACAGACGTTTTACAGACATGTCTATTTACAGGTGGGTTTGTGTACAAAACGTACTTTGTTTTGGTCACACTGTTCTCAATAGACTTGCAATAAAGAATTTATATTTAAAAAAAAAAACTAAACACCAGTTTACCGTAAGCACTGTACTACACGGGCAGTTGCATTCTCAGCCCTGTTACTGTGTGTGTGTATATGCGCACACAGATACAAATGTGCCCTTGCTGGGGGGGATCAATTAGTTCCATTATTTCCAGAGCTGAAAATCATTTTCTCTGAAACGAAACCACCAGTTGGTAGAGTTACAGAACAGAGGAAGGAAACTACAGGAACTCATCTACTTTATTGCACTTGTAAAAACATTGTGAGGAAGGTAAATTTATTTTTATTATTTATTTATTTGCATGACTGTGAAGACTTATTTCCTAACTGTTCAGTCATCTTTGCATCAATTTTCCCAAAATTTATTACAATAAAATAAAACTCTCTTTAGGCGTGTAATTAATCTATTAAGCAGTTTAAAGCAGTTTTTTCCCCCTTTCTTTGTAGTTTATGTTCAATAAAAAATGTACATTGTTCTGTGCAGATTTTTAGCTCTTTGTCTATGGCTGCTAAAACACACGAATATCCCCACTGTGGGATCAATAAAGTCTTATCTTATCATATTATTAGTCTTGCTCTTATTCTTCTGTGCTGTTTCAGGATGGTTCTTAGTGCGGCCCTATTGGTACTGCCGGCAGTCCTATATGTGTGCTGGTTTTCGAATAAATCCATCCCAGTGGGAAGACTGGAAAACCAAACACAAGAAGAAATATATTGTAGGCCTGCTCATGATGTGTTTATGTGTCTTCAAGTTGCAAAAACATAATTTATTAACTGTTTAATAATAATGAATTCATTGGTTATTATAATTAGCGATTATACTACCACCATAAAGTATTTCTAACCCATGTTTTTTATAGTTTAAAGTTTTACAGTGCAAATACTACATGGCCTAAATAGAAAGATCCTAACCTGAAAAGTGAAATAACTTTACTCTGAATCAGACATACTGACCCTGTGAGTGAAACAATGATACTCGAGAGCAGAGAATGGAGCAGACTTTTATCATAAGTTTCAGATATAACAATCGAGTAGCAGTTTGAATGAATATTCCAGGTTTTTTGGATCTCAAATTGATGCATTCAGGTGAAGTTTGATCCAGCACATGGAACAAAAAGAGGCAGTTGTAGCAGGCGAGACTCAATATTACAACTCAGCTTAAAAAAAAACCTGATCGTTACTTTAATCATGCAGAGAACCAGCATAAAGTTATGAATCCATTCATTGTTTTCATCAAAGTACACAAACAATAAAATAAAGTGTTAAAGTGCGAAAACGATTTGTGTTGTCACTTTCTATGATTCCAGTGGTTCTTTTTTTAATGTATTTCTTATATATGAAACATCTGCTAAATTTGCATGTGAAAAATATGCTAAATCTAGCTAAAGTGTGAAGGAGTAATGCTGTTTAAACATAAATCACAACTGTACAACAATTATCTGGACGTATTCGAAAATATTTTGTGGTCCTGAACCAGGACTGGAAATAACTGTAGTATTTGGAGACATATTATATAACACTCCCCATTCCCATGTAGTAGAGGTTCTACATCAACATTATAATCGCTGAATTTCTCCCAACTACTGGCATGAAACCCAGAAAAAGCGTAAAATGTCCTTTATGTCTCTGCCCAAAGACAAGCCCTAAGAAGCCGCTCATAACTGGAGGAAATGGAGGAAGATGCTCTAACATTTTTAGTGTGACAATAATAATTGTAAATGTAGCTTAAATAAATGACATCTTTCAATTTGACGGCCGATTTATCCTTCCCAGCTGATATGCGTAAACGTTGACATGGACCGTCAGGAATACAGGAAAGGGAACTATGGGTAACCGTAGGTCACAGAGGGTCGCACAGGGCGTGAAAAACAACAACCTGTTGTGCGTTGAACAAGCTGATTGGATATTGCCGGGACTCGGGACCGAAATGGGAATTTAACTGGAAAAAAAAACGGAAAACTAGAACGACTTTTCCGTATAAAGTAACCACTTATACCTATCTAGATGTTCACACTGAATTTATATTTATACTTTACATCCTGATCTCAGCAGTAACTGCAGAACAACAAGAACTATTACTGCAGTGGTCTTAAAAAGTTCGCCAGGTTCATTTTATCACAAAGACACTGAGGAGTCCCACAACGTGAGTCTAAAGGCCGGGTAGATTGGTCCGGTGAATTTGGTGCGGAAGGTGTGGAGGTGCAACTGTTTGCCAGAGGAGACACTGTGGAAGGACAAAGAGCCTTTGGTCCAATCGAGGTACATTCCCACTCTGTTGGAGGGAGGCGTGTGAATGGAGGTTCTTTTGTTGTTATGCTGTGCTGAGAAACCATCCTCACAGCACCTCAGACTCCAGGACTGGTTGTTTCTTCCAAGACAGCTGTCATCGAATCGTCCTGTTCTTCTAATTTCTTTGTAAGACACTCCTATGTGAACCTTTCCACTCCACTCAATCTCCCAGTAACAGCGACTTGTCAAACCGTCTTTGCAGAGCAACTGGTACCAATGGTCAAACCTCTCCGAGTGGTCGGGGTAGGGCTGCGGCTCTTTCTCCAACGTCATCTTTCTGTTGTTGTTTGACAGTCTGAGGCTCCTGTGTGCTGTGTTTGGGTCCAGTCTGAGTTCACAAGCATCTGTGGAAATAAACAGGACAGTTACCAGTCTGGCTCGGTTGGTGCTAACCGTCAGCAGAGAACACTTGTGGATGCAGGGTAAAGAGTATAATGTTTAATCTAAAGGTGCCAGTTGTTCTCACAAAAAGTTTTTCAACATTTTTTGAACTTATAATTAAAATTGTAAAAGCAGTACAGTTAGTGCTAAAAAGACAAACAAGTATCACAGTGTTGGTGTTTTCATCAATCAAAGAATGACCAAACCATCCATATCTGTTACTACTATCTCTGTCTTTAGATCTGAATTGATATGTCTAGATCTATAAAAGTATTCAAACTATCCAGCTAACGTGATTCAATCTTCAAATAACCAAACCTTGATCTTTACCAAACTTGTAAAACTATCCAATGTCCAACTATGTGTTTAGATATAAAACAGAGTTGTTCTAATTTTTTCTGGTGAATCAAAAACATGCACTTACACTTTTTTAGACCAGGATTCATCATCTGTGCAGCACCATCGTCCACCCTAGAGACAAAAACAGGTCAGCAGACACGTGGCATTAAAAAAAAAAAAACTTTTACAAGTTTTCACACAGCAACATTAACAATGGTTCATACAACAGTTGACAAACAACTTTGAGGATTTTAAAAATTTGCCAGGGTGATTAGATGGAGCTTCCTTAATTCTTCTAGCCATTGGTAGATTATCTTTACTGCCTCTGTTTACACATTTATGCTGAAGCCAAATCCATTGTGCCTCAGTTCTTGCAAAGGTTTATTTTTAATGGTTGAATTGGTGATTTTTTTAATCTCTAATTTGGTATTTAATGGATTACTACCTATGTGCTCTTACTTTGGATAATCAGTACACTAATAGCTAATTGTCCAAGATGGTTGTTGAAATCCATGTCCTTTGTCCCTACCTCAAAATGTCCATTCTCCAATTCACATTCTTCTCTCCAACATGGAGCCATTTTACTCCAGATTCCCCTGGATAGTTGTACCTCAGATCCAGGTTCCTCAGATGAGAAGGGTTGGAGTTTAGGGCTGAGGCCAGTGAAGCACAGCCTTTGTCTGTGATCATGCAGCCTGTTAGCCTGCACACACACATACACATCAGAATTAGGCCTTTTTCAGATGGAACTCACACTTTTTTAAGAATGTAAACCTTCAAAGACATATTCAAGGGTAAAATATTGACTATTTCACAAGGATAATGGTTGCCAAGAGTAAGCAAACCATCCTCCAAATAGAAGGAGGTTGAAAGCCAAGAGCAAGGCATTTTAGCCAGCTATTGGAATTGTAGATAGGCAGGATGAAGAAAAAGATACCTAACAATGTTCCCCATCTGACCTCCAATCAAAGTGTACTTTCATTGGAAGGGTAATTATAGTCATTACATTGGCTGACATGAGCAGGCACATGGCTCAACAAATATGGTGGCATCACCCTAGGACCAAAGCAGCACATACTTTGATGGGAATGGGAACCATGAATAGGTTGCAAATGCCAAATACCTATAAAGAGTAAGGTAAGTCCTGGGAAGTCAGCTGAATGGAAAGAACCTAGTCCAGAAGACTAACACCTAAGCCCTCCTTGTCACTGGCCAAATCAGCTGGCCAAAAGAGGAGACAGAGGCCAGTGAAAGCACATGGAGGGTTTCACCCCAAAACCAACAACCTGAGACTTTAGACAAAGTGGATGAAGGAGGCTGAGGATTAGTTAGCAAGAGAGCCATTACTGAGGTAAATGGATCCATCCAGGAATCTTCATGGAAGGACAATCCCCTGCATCATATGTACCACCAGTAGATAGAAGAAGTGGCTGATATAGAAAAATCCTACAAAGCTGGACTTTATGATGCTGCAACAGCAACATCAGGAAGAAAGAACATGAGAAGCTTGAGAAATGCCAAGGGCTGAAAGAAGAGTTAGAAAGGATGTGGAAGGTCAAGGCACAAGTGGTTGTGAATGTTTTTTTTTATTGCTTCTAGCAACTACTTTGTAATTGCATTAACAGAGGATAAACTTTAGTGAACATTAGCATTCTGAGTTCTGGTATAAAAGCTGAAACCTAACGTAAACTCTGTATGATAATTAATTGATAAATTCTCCTTACCTAAGACTATGCAGTCTACAATGTGGACTCTTCAGCCCAGTGCAGAGCAGCTCTACCCCTGAATCCTGAATGTCATTGTTACTCAAGTCCAGCTCTCTCAGACTGGAGGACGGGGAGCTGAGAACTGAGGCCAGAGCTTCACAGCTTTTCTCAGAGAGGTTACAGCAAGTTAGCCTGCACATATAGTAATAACAAAAGGATTAAAAGTAAAATTGATTTTAATATATTTCTGTTCTGTTGGCTTTCACTTACACAGCTATCCGAGAGGCTTTGACCACTGGCAGCAGCCTCAGAAGAGCCTCCTCTGAAGCAGAGAATTTCTTCAGTTTAAACTTTTCCAGATCTTTTTCAGATGACAGTAGGATGAAGACCAGAGCTGCCCATTGAGCAGGAGACAGTTTCTCTGTGGAGAGACTTCCTGATCTCAGGTACTGTTGGATCTCCTCCACCAGAGAATGATCCTTCAGCTCATTTAGACAGTGAAACAGATTGATGCTTTTCTCTGGAGACAAATTCTCACTGATCTTACTCTTGATGTATTGGACTGTTTCCTGATTAGTTGTTGAGCTCCTTCCTGTCTGTGTCACCAGGCCTCGTAGGAGAGTCTGATTTGTCTCCAGGGAAAGACCCAAGAGGAAGCGGAGAAACAGGTCCAGGTGTCCATTTGGACTCTCTAAAGCCTTGTCCACTGCGCTCTGGTAGAAGGTTTCCAATTTGTTACTAAATAGATGAGACCCCTGTGAGGTTGACTGCTCAGTTTCTTCTTCAGCTAAAAGATTGACATGAGAGTTGTCAAATGTCAGATGGACATGAAGAGCAGCCAGAAACTCCTGGACACTCAGATGGACGAAGCAGAACAACTTGTCCTGGTACAGTCCTCTCTCTTCTTTAAACATCTGTGTGAACACTCCTGAGTAAACAGAGGCTGATCTGATATCGATGCCACACTCTGTCAGGTCTGATTCATAGAAGATCAGGTTTCCTTTCTGCAGATGCTCAAAAGCCAGTTTTCCCAGAGCCTCAATAATCCTTCTGGTCTCTGGACTCCAGTGTGGATCTGTCTCAGCTCCTCCATCATATTTGACGTTCTTCAGTTTGGACTGAACCACCAGGAAGTAGATGTACATCTCAGTCAGGGTCTTGGGCAGCTCTGCTCCCTCTCTGGTTTTCAACACATCCTCCAGAACTGTAGCAGTGATCCAGCAGAAGACTGGGATGTGGCACATGATGTGGAGGCTTCGTGAGGCCTTGATGTGAAAGATGATTCTACGAGCCTGCCCCTCATCTCTGAATCTCTTCCTGAAGTACTCGCCCTTCTGTGGGTCAGTGAACCCTCTGACCTCTGTCACCATGTCAACAGACTCAAGTGGGATCTGATTGGCTGCTGCAGGTCGTGTGGTTAACCAGAGGCGAGCAGAGGGAAGCAGGTTCCCCCGGATGAGGTTTGTCAGCAACACGTCCACTGAATTGGACTCTGTGACATCAGTCAGGACCATGTTGTCCTTGAAGTCCAGGGGAAGTCGACACTCATCCAGACCGTCAAAGATGAACACAACCTGAAACTCTTCAAACCTGCAGATTCCTGCTTCTTTGGTTTCAGGAAAGAAGTGATTAACAAGTTTCACCAAGCTGAACTTTTTCCCTTTCAGCACATTCAGCTCTCTGAAAGTGAAGGGAAATATGAACTGAATGTCCTGGTTGGCTTTGTCTTCAGCCCAGTCCAGAGTGAATTTCTGAGTTAAGACTGTTTTTCCAATGCCAGCCACTCCCTTTGTCATCACTGTTCTGATTGGTTTGTCTCTTCCAGGTGAAGCTTTAAAGATGTCTTCACATTTTATTGTTATTTCAGATGTGGCCGGTTTCTTCAATCCTGTTTCAAACTGTCTGACTTCATGTTCACTGTTGACCTCTCCAGTTCCTCCCTCTGTGATGTAGAGCTCGGTGTAGATCTGGTTCAGCAAGGTTGGGTTTCCTTGTTTAGCAACCCCCTCAAACACACACTGAAACTTCTTCTTCAGGTTGGATTTCAGTTTACGGTGGCATGTGGTGGCAATCATTTCTGGATGAATACATGAAAAATATTTTAAGTTTACTTTAGATTTTGGAGGAGTCCTTGTGGACTACTGTCTTGTGGTGTGTTTGATTAAAAGTAACCACAAACTCCTAATTAGGTTTGTTGTTTACTATCGTAAAGCTGAATGCAAACTCTGAAGTCTTAAGATCTAGTTACCAACAGTCATACTCATATTTCTCTATTTTAAAAATGTTTAATATTTGTAATTAAGATCTGTAACACCACTGGTTCTATACATTAACTCGAACATTACCTGAAATTCTCTGTTTTCTAACTTTAGTTTACCTTCATAATCACATGGAGACTCTACAATCGATGAACTTTCACTAAATCTGTGTTTTTTTCTTTTTCATTTTCTTTTTGTTCTTTTCAGTAAAAGTTGCCTTGTTCATTAAACACCGGTGGATTGGATTGGTTCAAATCTTTACCTTTTATTGCAAAGTATTTGAAGTCTACATATTTGGTTTTCTGGAACTACTTCCCACTGGTTGAAACCAAGCTGTTGCTGTTGCACACCATCACCCCCATCTGCATCTTTCTATCAAAACAATCTTATCCAACCGATGAAGCCTGGAGAGAAAGGAGTTTGACTTTGATAGGTGATACTATAGAAACTGAGTCTCTGACTGGGAAACACAGTCAGATTTTAGGATTAATTTAGATTGAGCTATGTCAGTAGCTCTATGAGGCTGCACCATTTGACTTTACACTGGTATATTTAAATCTGTTGGGTAAGGCAGGAAGGCAGTCATCCATAGACCACAGGGTCATTGGCGGTCCCTCCTTGCTGCAGACACCGAACCTCTATTTGCTCCCGGCGTGGCAGCTATCACCATCATGTGTGTGTCAAAATACTCTGTATAAAAGTGTCTGCTAAATGTTGTGCTTAAAGCATCTTACTGCTCTGCAAAGACTGAGCCACGTCAGTTGCTTTCATTCCTTGGAGGAAGTGCAATGTGATCTTCAGAAATGCCTCTTTGCTGCTCCTTCTCCAGTCCTCTTCTTCACCATGAACCTCCTCTTCATCCACCCATTGCCTCTTAAAGCACTCTGGGTAACCAGCATGGAGAACACTCTGGAAACTCTTCAGCTCACTCCTCACAAAATCAATGATGTTCTTCTCCAGATGCTGGAAAACAAAATAATATTTTCACCTTTCAACACCAGCCTTCGATCTACATTCACAGAAATGGTATCAGCTTCATCTGTCCAATTGACTTTACCTTTTTCTTACTATCATAATTCCTGGTAAATTGTGTGTGTATATATTTACAGACCTCAAATATTGTCCTTGTCCTTGGTGTATGTGAACCCATCAAAGAGGAGATTTCATTGTCTCTTGACAGACTATGTTTCCTGGTCAAAAACACACAAACAAATATTTGACATTATTAGCAGTTGACGGCCCCGATATACCAGGAAAGTAGGACCAACCATGTCATGTATCCCAATTTTTGCCTGACACCATGTGCAGGTGGATCACGGACTTCTTGACGGACAGACTTCAGCTTGTGAGGTTGGGGAAGCATGTGTCCGACTCACTGACCATCAGCACTGGATCTACCCAAGGCTGCTTCCTCTCACGTCTGTTATTCTCCCTGTAGACCAGCAGCTGCACATCTGGACATCAATCTCTTTAACTGCTAAAGTTCACAGATGACACCACCCTCATCAGCCTCATCTCTCTCTAGTCTTCTCGCTTCCTGGGCATCACCATCATTCATGACCTCAAGTGGGAGCAGAATATCAGCTCCCTCACCAAGAAGGCTCAGCAGATGCTAAAGAAGTTCCACCTAAGATGCTGGTGAACTTTTACACTGCCATCATTGAATCCATTCCCAGATCCGCCATTACAGTCTGTTTTGCTGCAGCCACAGCCAAGGACAAGGCCAAGCTGCAGTGCATCATTTACTCTGCTGAGAAGGTGATCAGCTGCAACCTCCCATCACTCCAGGAGCTATACGTCTCTAGGACCCAGAGACCTGTGACCAGGATGGCAGCCAACCCTTCTCATCCCAGACACAAACTCTTTCAGCCCCTCCCGTCCGGTCCATCAAGACCAGGACCTCGCGCCACAAGAACAGCTTCTCCCCCATTGCTGTCAGCCTACTGAACTGTAGACAGACCCTCACCCCAGATAACACCTCCCCAACTTTGAAGACTCAGCGACTGAAAAAGCCACCTCATCTAATAATGCACTGCTGTGTGACTCCACCACCGACTTTGACATCAATAATAAACACATGGAATTATCTCCTTTCTGATAGTCTTAAGTTAAACAGTGAGAAATTATAACATGTAAAAGTAGAATTCATTAGATTTTACAGGAGTAAGGTTGGCAGTGAGCATATGTGTGTATGTAATAAAGTAGACAGTGAATTTATGACTATACATATATACAGTATAACAATAATTGTAGCTTTCTACATGTAAAGCAAGAACTTCATTAACTTGTAAGGCCTCCACTGACTTGTTATTGATTGTAATGAAGGTCAAGAAGTGTCAGCTCATAAGACAGTGATCAGAAACAGAAATATATGTATTAATTCTACTTCATTACTGTACAACGAAAACTGAGGAGATAACAACATCCAGTATCAATGGAGTAAAATGAGTCTGAAATGTATTAGACTGAGCAAACATATTTCAAATAAACAGTTATATTAGAGGAGTGTTATACAACAATCTTTGGACTTAGAATAAGAATGTGCTTGTTCTCCAAACATAAAAAATCGGTCATTTTCAGAGGACCCAGAGCTTCGAGCAGGGGATTCTGAAATTTTAAGCTCCGATCTGACAGAAAAAACATTGAAAGAGAAAGAAGCATAAACTTAGAATGATTAATTGATTGATTGATTGATTTGGACAGCTATCTACTACTGCTACTCATTCAGCTTTTCCCATCAGGTGTCGCCACAGCGAATCATCCTTTTCCACTTCATTCTATCCTGAGCATCTAACTCTCTGACACCAGCTAACCTCTTGTCCTCTGTTAGAACATCCATATATCTCCTCCTCGGTCGTCCTCTCGCCCTCTTGCCTGGCAGGTCCATCTCTAACATCCTTCTACCAATATATTCACCATCCCTCCTCTGCACATGTCCAAACCATCTCGGTCTGGCCTCTGACTTTGTTGCTAACACAGGCAACGTGCGCTGTCCCTCTGATGAACTTGTTTCTTATTCTGTCCAACCTTGTCACTCCTAAGGAGAACCTCAACATCTTCATCTCTGCTGCTTCCACCTCTGCCTCTTGTCTCTTTCTCACTGCTACTGTCTCTAACCCATAGAGCAGAGCTGGTCTCACCACTGTCCTGTACACCTTTCCCTTGAGTCTTGCTGACACTCTTCTGTCACACAACACTCCTGACACTTTCCTCCACCCACTCCAACCCGCCTGCACTCGCCTCTTCACCTCTTTTCCACACTCCGCATCACACTGGACTGTTGACCCCAAGTACTTAAACTCCTGCACCTTCTTCACCTCAGCCCCCTGTAACCTCACGTTTCTACCTGGCTCCCTCTATTCTGTCTTGCTACGACTGATTTTCATGCCTCTTCTTTCCAGAGCAAACCTCCACCTCTCCAGCTGTTCCTCCACCTGCTCTCTACTCTCATTGCAAATCACAATGTCATCTGCAAACATCATTGTCCAGGGAGATTTCTGTCTGACCTCATCTGTCAACCTGTCCATCAGCATAGCAAACAAGAAGGGATTCAAAGCTGATCCTTGGTGATGTCCCACCTCCACCTTGAACTCCTCTGTCTGACCTACGGCACATCTCACCACCATCATGCTTCTCTCATACATGTCCTGAACTACTCTGACGTACTTCTCTGCCACTCCCGACATCCTCATACAGTACCACAGCTCCTCCCTCGGCACCCTGTCATACGCCTTCTCTAAATCCACAAAGACACAATGCAGCTCCTTCTGACCATCTCTGTACTTTTCCATCAACAACCTCAAAGCGAAAATGGCATCAGTGGTGCTCTTACGGGGCATGAAACCATACTGCTGCTCACAAATCTCCACCTCCTTCCTAAGCCTGGCCTCCACTACTCTTTCCCACAGCTTCATTGTGAGGCTCATCAGCTTTATTCCTCTGTAGTTGCTGCAGTTCTGCGTGTCACCCTTGTTCTTAAAGATCGGCACCAGAACGCTTCTCCTCCATTCCTCAGGCATCTTCCCACTCTCTAAAATCCTGTTAAACAGACTTTTCAAAAGCTTCACTGCTGTCTCTCCTAGACACTTCTACACCTCCACAAGTACGTCATCTTCATCCTTTTCAGAGCCTTCCTCACCTCATCCTTTCTAATCTCTGCTATTTCCTGCTCCACAGCATCCACATCTTCCTCCCTTTTTTCCCTGTCATTTTCCTCATTCATCAGCTCCTCAAAATACTCCTTCCATCTTCTCTGCACACTCTTCTGGGTTGTTAGCACTTTTCCTCACAAGTTTCTTCATTCTTTAGCTTCCACCACTTGGTCTTCTTTTCTGCCTTTCCTCTCTTCTTCTTCCTGACCACCAGAGTCATCTTACACACCACCATGCGATGCTGTCTGGCTACACTCTCTCCTACCACCACTTTACAGTCACTAACCTCTCTCAAATGACCTCGTCTACATAGGATGTAGTCCACCTGTGTACTCCTACCTCCACTCTTGTATGTCACTCTGTGTTCCTCTCTCTTCTGGAAGTAAGTGTTGACTACAGCCATTTCCATCCTCTTAGCAAAGTCCACTACCATCTGTCCTTCTGGATTCCTTTCCTTTACACCAAACCTGCCCATCACCTCCTCATCACCTCTGTTCCCCTCACCAACATGCCCATTGAAGTCTGCTCCAACAACTACTCTCTCTCCTCTGGGGATACTCTTTACAACCTTATCAAACTCACTCCAGAATCTCTCCTTCTCTTCTAACTCACAGCCAACTTGTGGAGCATACCCACTGACTACGTTCACCATCACCCCTTTGATTTCTAGCTTTAAGCCCATCACCCTGTCTGAGACTCTTTTCACCTCTAGAACATTGTTCACAAACTCCCCCTTCAGGATCACTCCTACTCCGTTTCTCTTCCTATCCACACCATGGTAGAACAGTTTGTATCCTCCTCCAATACTAAGTGCTTTGCTGATCTTCCACCTCGTCTCCTGCACACACAGTACATCTACCTTCCTTCTCTCCATCATGTCTGCCAGCTCTCTACCTTTCCCTGTCATTGTGCCAATGTTAAGAGTCCCTACTCTCAGATCTAAGCTCCTGCCTTTCCCCTTCTCTCTCTGACCACGAACCCTTCTGCCTCCTCTCCTTCTTTGACAGCTATGCTAGGGTTTTTTGCAGGACATTGGCCTGAAATTTGCTCTGAAAAGTATATCTGTGTTAAGGTGCTTGACTTACTCCTCAAAAGAGCCTTTAAAGGCCACAGGGGGCAACATGGATGCTTCACTCTTCATGGACATACTGCTTGAGAAAGAAGACTGTGATGAGAGCCGTCGTTTCCTGACAAAAACAGACACAAGAACAAACTAAGCAGGATCTGAGGATGTTCAGCAGTTAATATCCACCATAAAAGCAGCTCAACAGTTTGGAGTGAGATGAACCGTCTGGTGTCATAGTGCAGCACAAACACCCGAGAGCTCAGTGCTCTCAAGACAGTGGAGATGATAGTGGATTTCAGAAAGAACCCAGCCCCCCCCCCTCCCCCGTCATCCTCTGCGAGACTCCGGTGACCTCTGTGTCTTCTCGCTTCCTGAGCATCACCATCACCCAGGACCTCAACAAGTGGGAGCAGAATATCAGCTCCCTCACCAAGAAGGCTCAGCAGAGGCTAAAGAAGTTCCACCTATCGGTAAAGATGCTGACAGAAATCCTTGGACTTACTTTGAATAAGAATCTTGTGCTTCAAACATGGGAAATCGGTCACTGTCAGAGGACCCGGAGCTTCGAGCAGGGGATTCTGAAACTTTAAGGTCCGATCTGACGGAAAAAAACATTGAAAGAGAAAGAAGCATAAACTTAGAATGATTGATCGATTGATTGATTTGGACAACTACTGGACTGTCACCAGCTTATATTCTCAGTACACACAGGTGCACAAAAATCTAAAGGAAGCAGATCACATCTTCTCTTGCCAAAAGCTACAATAAGAAAAATAAAATCCAGAAAATGCACAGGCATGGGAAACTGGAAATGCTAAGTTATTTGTTTCTACCTCATCTCATGTTATATTGGCTTGAACCAAACACCCAAAGATGCAGAAATGAGGTGCTATGCTTGGGTTCTTTGCAGGACATTGGCCCGACATCTGCTCTGAAAAGAATGTCTGTGTTAAGGTGCTTTGACTTACTCCTCGTAAGAACCTTTAAAGGCCACAGGGGGCAACATGGATGCTTCACTCTTCATGGACATACTGCTTGAGAAAGAAGACTGTGATGAGAGCCGTCGTTTCCTGACAAAAACAGACACAAGAACAAACTAAGCAGGATCTGAGGATGTTCAGCAGTTAATATCCATCATAAAAGCAGCTCAACAGTTTGTTCAGTCCTGGATGAATTAAATAGCACAAATTTCTTATGAAGCAAAGTTATGACAATTCTTTAGTTGCTGTGTGCTCAAAACATGCCGAGCATATTAAAAGGATTCACCCCCCTTGGTTGTTTCTTTACAACTTTGAACGTCAACTGCAATTTTTTTACACTGATTTTTCATCTAAACAATCAAATCAGAATTACTTAAACTATAAAAACATGCAAATTAAATTGTTCAACATTGCAAAAACCAAATAAAAGGTGATATCTAAAGGTCAGTTACAGTATTTTTGCTTTTTCCGCAATGTCCGACGTTAGAAAGCTGAAACCCTGTCAAAAATACAAAATACAGGCACTGTGTTGTTGTGTGATTGGATGGTTGGAAGGAGCCAGAAAGATAAAGCTTGTAAATGAAGAACAGATCAAAGTAGAATAGACAAAAATGAGAGCAGAGGCTTTTATATTATGCTAATATATAACATTTTAATAATTATTGTGTGTCATTTCTGGTCGAAATTGATATAAAATACAATGAACTTCCTCTTATTTCTTTTGTTCTTCGGCTTTTCACAAAGGAGTCCATTTAATTCAACTTTATATAAATAAAGTGGAATTGAATTGAACATTGATTTTTTACATTTGGCATCTTCAGTTTTTAGGAATTTCTGACTGTGATTTTTTTCTCAAATTTGGAGCAGTTTAATAAACCAAACAGTTAATAAAGACAGTATAAAACAGTAAAATTAAGTGATGATAGTTAGTGTTTGTGCCATCATTCAGCCCCTCCCTTCCACTTCCTGACCTGGACTTGTTTTTTGTTGCCTTTTTTCCCCACGTCCTATTTCCCCTCCATAGTTAACTTTACCACTTTACCACATATCATTAACCCAAATTGGTTTCACCTGTTACCTTCTGCCTATTTATGTTTGGACTTCACCACATTCTTGTTGCTGCTCCTGCTGGAAACATTATCAGATCCCTGCATTTGCATCACTTACTCAAGCTTTTGGACTCTTTGCCCGTTTCCCTTTGGTCTGAGGTTTGGTCTCTGGTTTTTGGACTTTGTGTTTTGCTGGTTTTTCCTGTGTGTTCTGTTCTTAGTGTTTCCCCGACATTTTCAGCCTGCCCTGTTTCCCCTTCTCTCTCAGGTTTTTTTTCGTGTTCCCCTCGGGCTGAAAGTGTTAGTTTAATTTAGTTATGTATACATTGCGTTGTTTTTTTTGTTGTTGTTTTTTTTTTTGTTATTTGAAATAAATTTCATGCCTCTTTCAACTTCCTCCCGTTTGTTGCCTTTTTGGGTCTTCAAATTCACCAACACATTTGACAGTTTGCTGCTTCCATGGTTATAGTGAGTCCTCTTTGAAAAGCGTCCACTTACTTTGCAAGAGAACCCAGCGGTTCAATAGTCACAGGTTGAGACCTCGGCCTGTCGCTCCCCGTAGGAGTTCCTGATATCGGCCTGTGGCTCCTGACCGAGCGTAGAAATTGAATTGACTTTTGAAAAAGTTACGCTGAACTGCATGTTTATTTCAGTGTGACGTTAAAGTATTGGTAGTAGTCTTGCATGTGAAAGTAAAAGTTAGAATAATGCTCAATTTGTTGGGACACCACTCTAAAAAAACGTCATTTCATTGCACAAATGTACATCACTATAATTTTTATATTTTTAATATGTATACTTTGCATATACACTCACTGGCCACTTTATTAGGTACATATGTACCTAATAAACTTAATATTTTGGCCACACCATTCATTTTAAACATGGTGGCTAAAACTTTAGAACCATCTCTACTTGTAATGCCCTCCAGTACAACTCCACTAACCACTTTGACCTGAGTCCCAAATGCATATTACAATTATCACCTTTTGTGAGAGTTCAAACGTAAACTGACAAATTAGAATCTTGTAAAATCAGAATTAATGGCTGCTGTATT
>JAUPFM010000100.1:0-27500 GCA_033026295.1 Channa striata
TAACAAACCATCCATTAATGTTCCTTGTGTGGTTTCCTATAACCAATCATAGATATTATCACCAGTCGTCAGGGTGTAAAACAGTAAAAATGCCTTGATAAAAATCCTGCAGATGCTGTTTTCTAGTTCAGCTGTGATTGAAATATGAAAACTGATAAGTGAGCATGTTACAAGTTCAGGTGCCTAACAAACCAACCAGGAGGACGTTACACTGGTAAACCTGGAGTCACTCTGTCTGTCACAGGTAAGAATTTCAGACTTCTTTGGTTCCAAATGTTTAACATATTATAAACACTGCAGTAAACATGCACATTTTCACGTACTGTATACTGTAACATCAGATCTCTGGATGATGTCACGGTCTGTGCCCTGGGCTCTCAGTGTTATCCTTATTTGGTCATTTCCTGTCTCTGCTCCCCTCCTCCCTCCTGTGTTGCAATTACCTAATCACCTCCACCTGTGTTCTCCCCGTCTTGAGAAGGCCTGCAGCCCTCTCTCCTCTGCCAGGTTGTCTGCTCATCTCTCGGTGTAGCTGCTCTCAAGCCTTTTTGGAAACCTGAACTATTGGATTACCCGGTACGACCCTGACCTGTCTCTGGACCTCCCTGTCTGTCTGAACCCTGGCCCCGTAAGTTTGTTTGATCTTTCTTCTGCTCGTTTCTGGACCTGGATTTTTGGATTTTGGACTTGGCTAGTTAGTTATCTCTGTCTGTTGGATTATTTGGACCTGACCCTGCTTGCTCGTTCTGACCTACCTCTCTGGATTGTGGACTTTGTGTTTTTTGATGAACTTTAATCAAGGACTTTCCTCCCTCATTCTGCTGGTGTCTGCATCCTGCCTGCCTCAGTTTCACCCCCGTCTGCAGCCCCTGCTCTGGTTCATTTTTGGCATTTTCAATAAAGACTTTTCTAACCAGTTCTGTGTTGTCCGGCCGTTGGTTATTTGAGTCCACCAGACTATTTTCGTGCCACCGTTTCTGACAGATGAAGGAGATCACATCAGGGTTTTCTTCATGGTTTTCTTCATGGACAAAGTTGACATGTCAGAGCAGCTGTTCATCAGATCGTCTTTCATACATCTGGTACAAGAATGGACAGGAGATTCAGAGACAGTCAACATCTTCTTATGCAGACTACTTTAGTCCTGCTGACAGCGTTTCCTGTGCTCTGAAAGGATATGAGAAGTTCCCCTCTCCTTCACTGTGTGAGTTTACTAAAACTATTTCACCGTCTTGTGGAGCTTTAATCTTATTGAACTTTGACTGCAGGCAACTCCGTGGCATTTGGCAATTTACTGCGGGGGGTTTGAAGGAAAACTCTAAAAAACTTTATTTTATTGTTATTCTGTCCCCACAAAGGAATAAAAGTGTAAAATAAGATTTCAGTTTGTAATCCTGCTGGATCACAAAACTCTTGAACAAATGTGCACCAGCATGACAAATAATTCACTTCTTTCTAAATTTGTTATTCAGAAATGTTGACCCTTTACACAGAGGCTAAACAAGCCCTAACTCATCTGAAGTTTCCAGAAACTCAGGAACTACAGGCGCTTAGTGTTACAAGATCAAGGGTCTTTGTTGAACAGTGGTGTAAAAACCTGTCCCAGGTCTGATCGTCATCTCAACATTTATTTTATGCATTAAATTATAGTGAATCATAATCATTTGCTTCATCTCACGTCTTTAGAGCGGCTGAACATGTGAACAGTTTTTATTTATATTGTCTGTTATGTTAATATGATATTTTCCCTCTTTACAAACCTACACATAACAACAAAGTCGTTTAATTTGATTTTTTATTTCTTTTTTCAGGTGTCTCTGGTCAAAGCTGCAACACAGTGATTTACACTGACAGAAGCATCTGTGCCACTAAAGGTTCATCAGTGAACATTTCATGTACTTACACCAGTGTTGGATTTATAACCTCCAAGTTCTGGTTCCGGTCTGACCGTCGTCATCAGTGGCAGAATCCCTCACAGCCTGAGGATCTTAGTAAAGACTCCCAGTATTCAGGTCGTGTCCAGGTCTCTCACACAGAGACAGGACGCTCCACTCTGACAATCACTGACCTGAGAGAGACAGATTCAGCCCAGTATCACTTCACATTCAGAACACGGGGCTTTGAATGGGCGAGCAGTTTCCCTGGTACAACTCTGACTGTCACAGGTAATGACACTAAGTAAAATGTAAAACAAATCAGTTGATAAGTAAAGAATGTGAATAGTTAGTGTAAAATGTTTTATCTTCATCACAGACACTGTTCATGTGTAATTTGATCTGTAGTTTTTCTGTAAACTTCTTTATACTTTGTTCTTCCTCCTTTATTCCTCTACATCCAGCTCTGCAGGTGCAGGTGATCAGATCAACAGTCCACCAGTTTTACACCGAGGCCGAGTTTAAGTGTCTCAGCAGTGAGAGTCCAACTGGTCGTCTTCATTTGTTTGGTTCAGCAACGGACAGAGAATCAACAAGATGGATAAATTCCGGTTTTATCCTGGAGACAACATCTGCTGTGCTTTAAAGGAACATGAAGATTGTCCTTCTCCTCCAGTGTGTGAGTTTAGAAATGTCAAGTTGTAATTCAATGTAACTAAAAAGCAAATAGTTTTTAATGTTGATGTTTTAAACTGGAACTTTCCCTAAACACTGTTCTTGAACAAGTTCTTTATATATTTAGACAGATATTTATAATTCAAATTATTGAAAGAGACACAGTTCATCCTGACGTCAGTTTGATTCAGTTAAATGTCTCCCAAACAGTTCTAACAAAGTTAATGTTTCCTTCAGATCCTCCAAAGGTTCCCTCCGTGTCAGTGAGTCCCTCTGCTGAGATAGTGGAGGGTAGTTCAGTGACTCTGACCTGTAGCAGTGATTCTAACCCAGCAGTTAAATACACCTGGTACAAGAAGAACCAAACAGAGATCAACAAAGAACCACAGCTTGTCTTCAGATCCATCCAGTCCTCAGACTCTGGACAATATTACTGTAGAGCTGAGAATGAGCTGGGGAGGAGGAGATCTGAGGACGTCATCATTAATGTTAAATGTGAGTAGAATGTAGGTAAAACAACAGATTATGAATTCAACTTTTTAGATTTTTCACTCTTGACAAAGTGAGACTGATTATATATTAAATAATCTCCTCCAGACCCTCCAAAGGTTCCCTCAGTGTCAGTGAGTCCCTCTGCTGAGATAGTGGAGGGTAGTTCAGTGACTCTGACCTGTAGCAGTGATTCTAATCCATCAGCTAATTATACCTGGTACAAGGAGAATGAAGACTCAGCAAAAGCTTCAGGACAGATCTTCACCATCACTGACTTCAGACCTGAACACAGTGGGAATTATTCCTGTCAAGCCCAGAACACAATAGGACGTCAGATCTCCACCTTATGTTCAATTGCTTTGGCAGGTAGGATGTGCACTGTGCTGTTCATTTGTTTACTGCACCAAAACTCATCAGAATATTTATTGAGATGAAACTTTGGATAATGCAAATAATAAAACAATCTCCTCTGTTTTATTCTATGTGGCTGAGTGAATATAAACACAACTGACAAAGTGATGATTAGTTTAATCAACCTGATAACATCGTCTGTATCTTTAGATAAATCACTTATGATAATGAACATCATCAGGTTGACTCTTGTGGTCCTGATTCTTTTACTTGTCTTGAGTCTGTCGATAAGGTAAATGACAAAAAACTGTTTCTACTGTTTTTCCTTTATTTTTGTACCTGCAAAATCATGAGGTGTCTTATTTTTTTTTCCAGGAAGAAGAAAACTCAGAACCTTGAATCTGTGGAAATGATAGAGGTGAGCAGCTCTTTTGAAAATGTAATCAGTACATAAACTTGGATTTTAATGAAATATTAATCAGAACTCTCTTTGTCCTTCACAGAAAACAATATCAGCCTTTTAACCTCTTTTCAATGTTAAATATCACATTAGGTCTATTTAATCCCAACCTTCCTTCTCTCCCCATCAGTCAGACTCCCAACATGATCATCCGATCAGCTCAGCTGTAACGTCCATCACTGCAGCACAGAGAGACGACACTGAGGAGCAGGAAGACGTGGTGTGAAGAACAGTCAGGTTAGAGCCTCCTGCAGGAACAAAATCAAAACTCAAATTCTTATTCCTCAAACATATTGGACTGATGATTATCTTCAGATGATGAGTCACTTGGTGGGTAGAAAAAGCCAGACAGTAATTTAAAGATCCACAAAAATACTATTTTCATGTATGGCTTTTAAAAAATAGCAAGAATATTCTAGTGGACAAGACAATGACGTCTCCTCCACATACACACTTAAAACTGGACGTGTTCACCTTCAAAGCATCTACTGTGTAATTTATCAGCTAAAATCACATGAAAGTATTATTTTATATGATTTTAACAAGCCATGAAAACAAATCAAACTGGAAAATGTTCTTTACTGATCTTAATCTTAATGCTGTCAAATCAAATTTCAGGAGTCACTTATAGATGTCGTGGATTGAGACAAAATGTTTAACCTTCAATGAATAACTGACAATTTTAAGGATTTTTTTTGGTATTTTTCAAGCTGGTCCTTCTACTAACTCAACCTGTTTATTATATTTAGAAAAATAGGTCTAGCTTTCTAACCTCATTGTTTCCATTCATGACCTTCATGACCTACTCACTTGTCTTTGTGTAACATGTTGGTGTTGGAATCTTTCCAGCTGATGTCAAATATATGTAGCCAGGTTTCAGAAGGGTCTAAAGAGAAGGATAGAAAAACAGAAAAAGCTAAGTCCGACAAACCCCCCTCCGTGTTACTCAGAATGAATGTGATTAAGAGGTGTAGAGAATTGGCTATTGCTAGTTTTGACTCTGTCCCTGGAGGTGATTTAAACACAGATTGGAGAGAGGCATTTCAGGGAGTACAAACTTGTGACATTGGTAATAATACCTCTGTAGCCAGAATAGTAGGTAAAAATGTGGTACATGTGCCAGCTGCTTCGGTGGCCACAGTGTATGTGAAGGGGCTAAGGAGGTGTGTGGATGACCAAACCTTGATGCTATTAGAGCCTACTAACACACCAATTCCCAGTGGTCTTTTGGTAGTTCCTTCTCTGGTGGAGGTTAACAAACCTGTCTTTCCAGTCCAAGTAGTGAACCTGGTACAGGAAGATTTGTGGTTAGCACCTAGGATGAGACTTGGTGTTCTCAGTGTGGTTGAGTGTGTCGAGGAGGCAGTAGAGGTGCACTTTAACCGCATCTCTGCTGACCATGAGGAAGTGTCATTAGGAAGGAAGGAGACAAAACAGACAGTGAGCTGCAGTCATTGATAGAACGACTAAATATTGGTGGCTCACCAGACGAACAGGCTAAGTTGTCTGCACTGTTGGTCCAGTATGCAGATGTTTTTGCTCTCAAGGATGAAGACTTAGGTTACACTGATAAAGTCAAGCATGAAATAAACCTAATCGATGATGTCCCCGTCACGCAGGCTTACAGACGAATACCGCCAACACAGCACAGAGAGGTGAGGGAACACATAACACGACTCTTTAAAAAGGGTGTGATTAAGGAAAGCACTAGTGCTTATGCATCGCCCATTGTACTTGTGAGAAAGTCGGACAACAGTTTAAGGTTGTGTGTAGACTACAGGCGATTAAAATCTAAGAGCAGACTTGATGCTTTTCCTCTGCCCCACATTGATGAGTGCTTTGATGCTTTACACGGCGCAAGGTTTTTCTCGACCATCGACCTTGCCAGGGGTTACCATCAGATGGCAGTACATGAAAAAGACACACACAAGACAGGCTTCACGACCCCTTTTGGGTTATTTGAGTACACTAGGCTTCCATTTGGTGTTTGCAATGGGCCAGGCACTTTCCAGATGTTAATGCAGGCAACCATGAGTGACTTGGTCTTTCAGATAATGCTTGTGTATTTGGATGACATATTAGTTTATTCACCAACCTTTGAAGACCACCTGGTGTGACTACAGACAGTGTTGCAGAGACTCAGGGAGACAGGGCTAAAGGTCAAGGTTAATGCATGCATTCAAGAAAGTGGTCCTTTAAGGTCCAAGAGCCTATTTGCTAGTCTGTGGACACCATCCTGTCAGGAGTCATTTCACCAACTGAAAGAGAAACTTACCAGTGCTCCTTTACTTGGTTATGCAGATTTCTCCCTTCCATTTGTTGTTGAAACTGATGCTAGTTGTTTGGGGCTAGGTGCAGTCCTTTATCAGTGTCAGGGGATTAAAAAACATGTCATTGCATATGCCAGTAGGAGGTTGAGGAATGCTGAGAAAAATGACAGGAATTACAGTAGCATGAAACTGGAGCTCCTTGCTCTCAAGTGGTCTGTGTCAGAGAAATACCGAGGGTACTTGTTAGGGTCCAAGTTCACTGTAATCCCAGACAATAATCCCTTGTGTCACCTGAACTCAGCGAAACTAGGGGCAATAGAACAACGCTGGGTTGCCCAGCTAGCTCCGTTTGACTTTGAGGTGCAGTATCGTCCTGGCCGATGCAATACTGCGGCTGACACTCTCTCTAGGCAGCCATTAGCAGGGGAGCCTCTGCAGAACGGTGAAGAAGAGGAGTTTGATGGATGTATATCCATTTGCCATCTTGTCAGAAAAGGGACAGCTCACGGGGCCAGATCTAGTCAGTGCAGGTGTAAAGTGCTGTCACGTTAGACAGGTTCGTGCTGATGCAGTTAGGCAGGTTAATGAAGTGACTGACTCTCAGGGTAATACTCCAACATTGCCAGGCTACTCTAAAGATGAGTTGAGACAGTTTCAGAGGACTGATGCCACACTTAAGTCTTTTAGGCACTTTTGGGATCAGAAGAAAAAGCCCACCGGAGGAAAAGTTTGGCCAAACCAGTTATCTCTCTCCTCAGACAGTGGCACAGAGTAAAAGAGATTGACAGGTTGCTGTATCGTGTCATTGATGATGTGCATGTGGGTGAATGTCAACAACTTCTGTTACCAGCATGTCTAAAGGACGCTGTGCTCGAGAATGTGCATGACCTCCTAGGGCACCAAGGTATAGAACGCACACAGAACATATTGAGACAGAGATGCTTCTGGGTCGGGATGCATGAAGATGTGGAACAGTGGGTTAAACAGTGTCAGAGATGTGTACATACCAAGATGCCACAGCCAAAGATACGTGCTCCTATGAAACCCGTTTTAGCTACAAGACCTCTTGAAGTTGTTGCAGTAGACTTTAGCATGTTGGAGCCTGCCTCTGATGGACGAGAGAATGTTTTGGTAGTAACTGATGTTTTCACTAAGTTTACACAGGCATTTCCTACACGTGACCAGAAAGCAGATACTACTGCCAAAGTTCTCCTCCGGGAGTGGTTCATGAAGTATGGTGTGCCAGAGAGGTTACATTCAGATCAGGGCAGAAACTTTGAGAGTGAGATCATTCGGGAGCTTTGCAAGTTGTATGGTGTAAAGAAAACTCGCACCACACCTCATCACCCACAGGGTAACGCACAATGTGAGCGTTTTAACAGGACGCTTCACAACCTTTTGCGGACACTGCCATCAGAAAAGAAACGCCATTGGCCTGAGTATTTGCCAGAGCTTGTCTATGCGTATAATGTAACACCCCATGCTACAACAGGACATTCACCATACTACCTCATGTTTGGGGTACACCCACACCTCCCGGTAGATGCTTTACTAGGTCAGGAACAGGTGTTGGATAGGAAACAGGACTGGCTAGTAATCCATCAGGAGCGTTTAAAAGAGGCACACAGCAGAGCAAGGCAGTACACTGAACAGAAAGCTGCAGAGAGACTCGAGAGTGAACAGGGCAAGGTACACTGTCCCTCTGTAGAAGTAGGTCAGCTAGTTTACATACGCCACTGGCCACAGGGCAGAAACAAAATTCAAGATGTTTGGAGTCCTACTGTGAACAGAGTTGTTGAGGTTCAGGGCAGCACACACATGCTGGAACCAGTGGAGGGTGGTCCAACAAAGAGGGTACACCGAGCCAACCTGAGACCTTGTGTCGGCCCATTCCAGCACACAGGAAAGTGAAAGGTAGTGTTCCTACTGTTCCTACAACACCCCCTTCTACGGAGGTAGAAGTAGAGCTACCAGATTCTGATCCAGAGTATGTGGTTTTGGAGGAGACCACATACCAAAATCTAGGACAGGGGAAAGAGAGAGAGAATGATGTAGTCCCTGATCAGAACAGTGAGGCTGTGCAGCCCATAGACCTTATTGAACCTGTGATTGTCACACCGCCGGTCCTCGACAGTGTCTGAACCAGAGTTAACTACCCCTGTGACACGCAGCAAATCGGTTAGGGATGATAAAGTAACTGTACCAATTCCTGCACCTCGCTGGAGCCCAAGGGTAAATGTGTACGTCCCTAGGTCAGCCTATAATGCTATTACATTAAGTCCTGATGTGTTATCTCAGCTGTTGACTAGCATGGGTGCTGTGTTCTTTAGAGAAGCAGTAAATGAAGTCAAGTGTTTTAATTAAGTCACCGAGGACGTTGACTTTTCAGCAGGGGAGAATGTAGCCAGGTGACAATAGCAGTGCAGTTGCGGGGTTTACCACCAGAGGGCGTAGCCCTTTTGGGGGTAACCTGGCGAGCGTTCTCCGTAAAATGTTGACTGTTTTGTCGAGGTTTATGTGCTGAAAGTTACATGATTGATGTATTTGTCTTGTATTGTTCTTGTAAGAGCGTGGTTTGCCAGGAGTTTATGTGGCATACTGCCGTATGTTAAACCGTGCTAAGACATGAATGTAAGTTGACTGACACGAAGTCTGTGTCCTCCTTGTGTTGTTAGGAGGAGCCACCACGGTTATTTTTATATATTTTTGTACATTTTTATATTCCTTTGTATTTCTTTTGTATTCTTTTGCACTCTGGTAAACCAGTGGTGAAGCCGACCAAAGCACTTGGTGTGCACTGTGAGCGGTGCTTCAATGTTTTATTTTATCTGTTATTTTATTGAACTTCGATTTTTTTATTCAGAATAAAGAACCTCAAAAGACATTGTTGTGTGCTGGGCTGATTATCTTTCGCCAGGACACATATAACACTGTCTTTTAAATCCTCGAGATCTCGGCTCTCGAGATCCTTCCACTCGATCCATGTTCAATAGAGGAAATGACCTGCCTAGGTCAGGGCATGGGGATACTTCTTTAAGACATCCTTCCTTACCATGCAGGCGTGCAGTGATTGATCTTGAAGAAGCTCCTTTGTTCAGAACAACATCAAACCAATTGGAAAGTTGTTTGTTCGTTTTGGTTAAAGTGACTTGGTTTACATGACACCAGTCACATGCAATAATGAAACATTCCTTGGTCTATAATGTTTGACAGACAATCATAAACGCTGCTATTGTAATAAAGATCCAGCTACAGCAAGAATCTTCTCCTGCCTCTCCCTTAATATTGAAAAAAAGCAAAATAAATCAACTGAGCTGTGCTCAAACTTGTTTCTGTGCTTCAATTTCTGCGTCCTCCAGTCTCTTTTCTGGGTCCTCTAAAAATACTAATAGTAGTCGTGATACTAACAGACAACAGCTGATTCTGTAGGACAGGAAGGATAGTAAGGAAATTTAGAAGGGAGTGTTTCTTTTGTCAGGCAGGAAAAAGGGACACTTATTACTTGGAACATATCTCAGTGTGGAGTTATGAAAAATAATTCTCTGTTTTGAGCTGAACAGCCAACAAGAAGTCAGTGCAGGTTCTTAGTCATCTACATTTTGTTACTCAGAGGCTGAATCATGCCAACTGGACTTCATTCTTCTTGGTTTGAAGTTTCACTAGTCATCATGCAGCTTCTGCCAAGGGACACAGTTATGTCCTCCGGGTAGACTTTGTCTCCAACTTTGAAGGAAATAACTGGGTCCTGTAGCTGAATTTTTCTGACTGAAGAAGCTGCTTGAATAAGTATTGCAACGTCGAAGCTCAAAGTAGATCCTCCTTGACTTGAGGTTTTACTTTGATTGGAATGGATGTCAAACTTTGGGCCGGATTCCTGATACTGCTTCCGGATGTATTGGGCCACTTCTTGAACCTCCTTGCACCCGGTCTCTTCCTGAAAACGAGGAGATCAATTCAGATCAGACATGCTTCGTCCTTTCTCGATACCATTGTGATCCATTCGGGTGTCGTATTGCTGTGTGTAGACACAAGCTAACGTACAAGGACCCCAGGCCCTACTCTGAAGCCTGGCTGAGTCCACACAGCTTAAATTGGTGAGGCCCCAGTGTCAGACTGGGCCCTCACGGAGCCCAGTCTGACCCTAGTGGTCAAATGGTTGCTTTGTGGTGGCCCCCATTTCTTGACATTCAGCCAGCTGTTGATCCAGGCTTTGTGGAGCCACATGGTGGTCTGGCACTAAAGACCCAGGCAGATGTTCCATGCAGTCTACCCTGGTCTGCAATGGCCTTTTCGGAACTCAGTTTCACCTTTACCCTCAAGTTTTAACTTCTTCTTGCAAATTGTCCTTTGCCTGCAGTCTGACTACAGAAACTTTGTGCCACTCAGACTTGTGTGTGACACCCATTAAAGGGTATCGCCTCCTCATTGGCCTTAGTAGATTCATATTGGGATGTATTGTCTCCTCACTAAATGTCTTAAAGAGTCTATATCTAACAAGTGTAGAGATCATTTTGTGATAGAGAACACACTGGTTACATTAAGACTGTGGTTCTCTGAGTAACGAGACTCTCTCCAGATCGCAAACCACTTGGAAACAGGTTCTAATCACTGATTGTACCTCTGCACAGGCGCTTTATAGATTATCTGTGAGCTGTGGCTGGACAAGACGTTTCGTAAACAATTATCCACGTGCCTCGTGTCATTTCCCAGACATGGAATATGTAATGAATGGAGAGATAATCGCTTCCCTCAGAGAACCCCAGTGTTTTTACATGTTGGGGAATTAATTTCCTGTGTTTTTATTCTCATTTAAGGGTCTGTAATTTCTGCATTTCTCAGTGAAACAAAGTCAGTTTCATGTTCTCTACCAGCTTGTTTAAACTAAAAATAAATCCACAGTGGTTGCTACAGTAACTGTGTGTTGTTGTGGATTTGGTCATTTGTGTGTCAGTCAAAAAGCAGAAACTGTTAATGTGACAAAGTGTAAAACAAGGTAAATACATAAACAACAGATGGTTTAATTCTAACAGAGCAAACAATGGTTCCCATTTTCTGTTTCAAAGAAAAAGTTCAGAGAAAAAATTTTTCTTCCATTTCTTAAAAATAGACAACAGTGTAAATAAACAAATATTAGATTTGTAAATTTTAACAGAACCCACAACTGATGTTTCATTGTTTTCTATAGAGAAAATAGAATTACAATGATGATCTGTGTACTGGATTCTTTCTTTCTTTCTTATTAAACATCTTCATCATGTTTTTGTTTCACTTATTTTCTGTAACAGTTTTACCACAGCTATTTTTTTCTTTGTCTCAACTGTGTATTTTTACTCTTTTTGGAAATTAATTTACAATCTATTTACCAAGCTAATTAAAAATAATCTTTTCAAATTTCCTTCAAACTACATACTTTTAATTTTTATGTTTACAAATGTCTTATTATATATACTCATTATACTGCCTTTTGAGACAATTATTTCTGAAGTATTTAAAATTGTTTTGTTATTTTTGTAAGTCTACATGGTAAATGTTTATTTATTTACACTTGGAGCAGTCAGAAATGAGTTTAATATTTAAAGTAGTGATCAGTTTAATCCCACATAGGATGTAGATTTATTCAGTAAAGTGATGCACTGGGACACAGAGCCTGTCCTTAAAACTGCTGTGAGAAAAGCTCATAGTCGACTTCTTACATTCACTGTTCTTTCTTTGGGACATAAAACATCTTTGTGTCTTTTATGAAAACAGTTTAGTGATTTATGCTCAGATATAAAAGGGTCTTTTTTGAAGTTCGTCCAGCTTCTCTAACGGCATCTGGCTCATCGTGCGTGTAATTCATGTAAAAACTCCAGCAGATGGTCTCGTCACTTCCTAGATGTTCACAGACAGTTGTTAACTAGTGGATGCTGCACATGCTAAACATCAGCCTCTTCCAACAGGTTTGAGCTGCTATCAAATTCAAAATTAGCTGATATAAGGATCTGATGATGTTTATGTTTTAATGGGGATAAAATGTGGGTTGATGAGGTTTGAAAATCGTTGCATTCTGTTTTTATTTACGTTTTACACACTGTCCAAACTTTTTTGGAATTGGGGTTATATGTTGATATGCTGCTTTGATGTCATTCTGTTACTTATTTAACTTCTTGAGCATATGGAATTAGAAAACCAGCCTAATGCATATGCAAAATATGTATCTTCTAGACAACAACCAGGAAAACTAGGTGTTTTCTCCCAAAGGCGTGAAAAACGATACATGTCCATCAGCTTTAAAGCATCAGAAAAGTCCATCAGTGAATTCGAACTCAGGAAAAGCTCAGGCAGATCTTGACTCACCGCGTCATCTTTGTGTCAGTCTAAAAAAAATTTTTTTAACTTTGTAACTTTGAAGTTAGAAGAGCGAGTGAACTCATGATTTTTTAGTTTATGAAAACCATATTAACATTTGCTCAAGTAACAGACTGAAACGACTTTTGATATTAGTTCAAATAATTACATTTTTTATAAGATCTGCAGTTCTAATCTGCCTTAATTCTGAAATTACATCGTGACCAATTCCTGAATTTGGTTGTGGTTATATTCGAGCATCCTGAGGACGTCGCTCCAGAGCTTCACTAAGTTTGCTGTAAAGTACATACTGTGTTTGCCCAGACGACGAAGGACGCTTCTTGGCGTAGGACTTGGGAACAGGAGCAAGAGAAAGAGGTAAAAAAAACACCTGTGTGAGGTCAGCACACCTACAGTACGTGATTCATAAGCAGCGTCAAACGATAAAGTTTTTTCCAGACTTTAGACTTGTGCTACAGCATCAACACATTCTGTGTCTGTGTCGTTGCAGTTTGAACAGTTTTCATTTGTCAAAAAGCAGAGCTCCACCAAAGTGGCAACAGTGTGTCTTTACCACCGTGTCTCTCATAGATTGTATTAAGAAGGTCGAATCTTTTTGTCTAGTTAACTAAATTTAAAATGTGAAAAAGAAAGATATTTGCTGGTTTTTAACTTTCTGATTTCTATCTTCTACCTACTGGTGACACAAGAACAAGATGTTTCAACCAGTTTCTTTAAGTGATGTAGTTTTTTTTTCTAGTGATGTGACTGATGTACTTCCTGTCTCTAACTTGTTCCATCGTCTCTAGAGTCGCACAGACACATGAGACGAGCAGCTATGAGTTTAACAGCAGCAGCGAGTGGATTAGTCGTCTTCCTTCTCTCTCTGTCAGGTACTGTACATATACATTTACATTCACTGAGTGGAAGAAACTGCAGCATCTGTAAATGTACAAGGAAAGTCATAGTTTTATGCTGTATTTGAAAATGAGTGACTGAGAACTGTGTGAATATTGAAAATCGCTGAAATTGTGTAAATGATATTCATTTATATATAGATAGTTTCAAATATGCAACATATTAGTGTATCACTTTACTTTCTATTATAAATTAAATTTAGTTTCACTGGCAACAGCAATATGTGTCACATGGGCGGAGGGGGGTGAACGAGGTAACAGGAAGAAAATGTCTCAACTGCACACACACACAACAAAAAACGATTTTGATAATCTTTAAAAATGTCTGAATATTTTTCTTCCATTATAAAAAATATATTAATGTTTCATGTTGCTTTGCTCTTTATAGTAAAGCAAATCTGCTGTGAAGTTTCTCTCACGTCACTTCAGTTCTTTGTGGTTTTAACGCTTAACTCTGCAGCAACCTGACCACAGAGTAAACAGAGATAAAAATAACCAATAGTGGTCAGCAACTTCTGATTATCGTTAACGTCTTCCTGCCATCGAGCCGATTCTTCACCTTCACACTGTGGCGTCTCCTCAGTCCAACAAGTTCATTAAACAGTGAATTTACAACTTTATTTGCACTGAGGATATATAGCATGACCCACATCGTGTCTTTATTTATCCTAGTTAAATCCTAGTTAAAATCTCGACGATAAATATTTTTAACTTTTTTGCTGACAAATATAGAAAAACTGGAAAATGCAACATATGATTATGTTGGATGACTGGGTCCTCTGTGCTTGAGGAGCTGGAAAGGCCGACTTCTCCAGCAGCGGTTCCCTCCGACTGCCTGTCCCGTGAGATGCCAGACGCCTCGTGTAAATGTCTGAAAGGCATGTTTATTGAAATGTTCTTTTGTTTGTTGCAATTCAGTTGTAAATCATTTGTTGTCTGAGTTTGTGCAACTGTCTAAATGTACATAAAAATATATAAAATTGTAACAGGCTAAAATTAAGTTTGTTCGAACATTTAGATTAGTTAAACTTGTAAGGGCTTTTATTTTGATAGGACAGGTCATGTGACTAGAGTTGATGAGGGGCATCACCGTGGCATTATGGGTAAAAAAGGTCAGCATGAATGCAGGGAAAGATGCAGCCCAAAGTAAAACCTTTCTGCACTTGGTTCAAGAGGCGCACACAGTAACTGTGCTCTATTTATGTTTATATGGATACTGGCCTGAGAGATAAGGAGCTTGAGAATATATTTTAATTTAAAATGTTTTATGTACTTTTTTTCTCGTTGAATGAGGAGAGAGCGGAAAATAAAAACTCAAAAGACATGTATTTAATGCGTGGCTACACCACAGGTGGCTGCTCCATCTCCCGCAGTCAGTCACCACCACCACCGTGCATCCAGAAAGGATCCACATGCTGCTCCTCGGCGCCTTTTTCCATCACAGCATGTACATTTTCGCGGCCCGACCATGATGATTATTGGCGACTCCATTGTTAGAGAGCTGGACCTTAAGTGAGCTAAGGGTTTTTGATTTCCTGGAGCAAGTTTCAGTGACATAACGGACAAAACACCAAATCTACAAGATCCTACAAAACAACAAAAGTCGTGATACACATTGACACAAATGGCTTCAACAGCTGACAGTCCGAGCTGCTGAAACGTGAGTTCTTGTCACTTTTCAACTCACTGGAGACTGATCACGACAGGCGGTTCTTCATCTCTGGGTTGTGGTACTGGTTGGTCCTCCAGACCCGTCAGAGTCCTGCACACGTGGCCTCAACCACAAGTCTCTGCACGTGTTCTCTTCTACATAAACAACTTCAGTCTTTTCTGGGATTGTCCTCTGTACTTCAAACACAATTGACTGCACCCGAATTTCCTGGGATCACGGATGTTGACTGAGAACATTGTCCACAGTGTCTCAGTCTCCGGTGAGTCACTGACCACTGGAAACACCTCTGGCTCTGATGTGCTCACCTTTCCTACATCCTCCGCTCCAACCCCCGACAACATCCACAGGACAGATACTGTTGCCACTCTATAAAAGAAAGAGCCATAGTTCAGTTGAGCCTGGTTTTCCTTTAACTCTGAGCAGTAATGACCAGCAAAATTCACCAGATCCTCCCCATAAATATTACAGATGGATCTTCTTGTACAAAGCTCTAGAACCATTAATAGGATCCCAGTCCCTCTTAGACTGCTTTTTACCTATAGACCTTGGTTAGCTAATTTCAACAATTGCTTCTTCAACACTGACATGTCTGTTAGACCCTGTCCACACCAAATTGTTTAAATATGTTTAAACCTTTAATAGAAACTTTCGTGTTAAATTTGATGTCTTTTTAGAAACTGGCTGTGTGCCAAAGGTCTATAAAGATGCTGTAAATAAACGGCTGCTTGTAAACACGTCTTAAACCAGGTGATTTCACCAACTAAAGACCAATATCCAATCTCGCCATTATTTTTAAAATCTTTGAAAAAGTAGTTGCAAAGCAATTATGTGATTGCCTGTACCGGAATAAACCTTTCTGAAGATTTTCAGTCCGTACAGAAACAGCAGTAGTGAAAGTCACCAATAACCAACAACCACATCCAGACACAAAGGCCTGGAGGTCCTACAATTTCCTACTTCTAGATTCAGATAAAACTAAAATTATTGTATTTGGGCCTAAGATTATGAGAAAGGTGATGTCTAACAATATTGGTACTTTGGAAGGCATAACTTTTGGCCTTTAGTACTACTGTAAGGAACCTGTTATTTTTGACCACGATTTGTCATTAAGACGAGGCTCAAAACCTTCCTCTCTGATGAAGCTTATAGTTAGTTCCAGTCCTGCTGCTCTAGGCTCAGACCACTGGGGGACCAACCCCTGATGCACTGAGACACTTTCCTCCTCTCAGCCCACCTTTATATGTCACCATCTCTGTCCCTGTCCTCAGGTGTCCCCGGCTTTGGACCTGTGCGTCTTCCAGTGCGCAGCTACTGGTCCTACCAACCCCCCCAGTTTTCTTTCCTCTCTTCACTTTCCACTCACCCTGCCCAGTCAAGGCAGATGTCCGTCCACCCTGAGCCTGGTTCTGCTGGAGGTTTCTTCCGTTAAAGGGAGTTTTTCCTCTCCACTGTTGCCTATTGCTTAACAAGGGGGATTTTTTGTGTTTTCTCTAAATGTCTGTATAGTCTTGACTTTATTATGTAAAGTGCAGCAGTGGTAGATGCAGAATTAGTGTCAATTCATGACGACTGCAGATAATTAAGGATGTTATAGCCAGTCTACATTTACTGATTGTAGACCTGAATGAAAGCCGGAATTGTAGAGTTGACCACTCTGTAGGCAAGAGACAGAGCTTTGAACAGCCACAGGAAGCCAGTGTAGAGATCTGACGAGCGGTTTATCTTATTAATTGATTCTGAACATACAGCAGGTCATTGTGATTGTTGTTTGTGCTGAGCTCTGTGTAACAGTGATACAGGGCCACACTGATTAGGTAGTGACTTATACTCTGACTAAGATCTGTGCGATAAAAGCATCAGGAACAGGTGGTGAAAACCACCTATATGCTGTAAATGAAGACTTGACTGACTTGAGAAGAATGGCAAAACTCCCAAACCAAACTAGTCCTCATGTGCTACAGATTATACAATTGGAACCAGTTGTCAAACTTAGCCAGTTTGAATCATCCACTCTTGTTTTGCACTGGATATAGAAATCTGATCAAATGTTTAAATCAGGATTTTTGTTTTAACAGGAGTTAGAAAGTCTCTAAAAGAGGTCAACATTATAAAAGAGAGACAAAACGACAGGCTGTTTTATGTACAGCTGCAATCCTGCGTGATCCATTAATGTTCCTTGTGTGGTTTCCTATAACCAATCATAGATATTATCACCAGTCGTCAGGGTGTAAAACAGTAAAAATGCCTTGATAAAAACCCTGCAGATGCTGTTTTCTAGTTCAGCTGTGACTGAAATATGAAAACTGATAACTGAGCATGTTGATGTTTGTCCAACTTTTCTGCTAAGATTATTGGTCAGTCGATGTTATTGTTGGAGATAGATAGAAGATACAATTTCTCTCAACAGTTTGTTAACCAAGATAAACATGATTTTTTTTCTGTTCTCTGTGTTACAGTGACACATGGTCAGAATAACTGGGGAGCGACTTATTCTCCTACTGAGATCTGTGTCCTCGAAGGATCAACAGTGGACATGTCCTGCACCTACACATACCCATCCAGACCAACACTTCAAAACACAATATGGTTCATTGAAGGGGGCGACTATGCACCTGTAGACCTGAGAACAGACCCAGACTACATGGGTCGAGTGGAATATCACTGTCACGACAGAGTCTGTACTCTGAGAATCAGAGATGTGAGACAGAGGGACTCAGCTGTTTACAAGTTCAGGTTCCTAACAAACCAACCAGGAGGACGTTACACTGCTGAACCTGGAGTCACTTTGTCGGTCACAGGTAAGAATTAAGTATGAATAAAATGTTTATTCGTGTACATTTGCATGCATGTATGAATTTGCATTAAATTATGTTTGTGTTCTTTAGAAACACATTCAGATCTCCATGTGCAGGTGATTATATCACAAATGTACCAGGAATTTACCTGAGCAGAGGTGAAGTTTGAAAGTAGTTGTTTACCTGATCATCTTTTGTTCATCTGGTACAGGAACAGACAGAGACTTTGGAGAGAATTGACATTATCATCTTATGCAGGTTATTTTTATCCTGCAGACAGCATTTCCTGTGCTGTACACGGACACGACATGTTCCCCTCTCCTTCAGTGTGTGAGTTTACTAAGGACATGTCTCCTGTTATGGCCAAAAAACTTGGAAGCAAATTAGAAACAAGAGTCAACTGAAAATGATCATTGAGCAATTTAATGCAAAGGCCCAAGAAACAAGAAGCACAGAGAAAACAGCACGGGGCAGTGACACTCGAGTGGATCAGACTGATTCTGATAATATCTGTCAGGATGCGTGTATGTTTTATCTGCTCCACTATGCAAATCATACATACAGTTGAATACACATTGATCAGGACAGCACAGAGAAAACAGCACGGGGCAGTGACACTCGAGTGGATCAGACTGATTCTGATAATATCTGTCAGGATGCGTGTATGTTTTATCTGCTCCACTATGCAAATCATACATACAGTTGAATACACATTGATCAGGAGTCCTTAATTAGCAAGTCTCTGTTACTGTCTCCCCCTGCTGGGACAGCTACCTGTGGGGAAGCTAGGGTTAAACAAAGTTTAGACAGAAGGTCTGCTTAAGGTGTCAACAAGTATTCAAAGGAACAATAGGGTCTGTTAAGGTGTCAAGAAAAAACTCTGGGATTCAATGTTCCTGCTAGTTCCCGTGGGCTTCCTACTGAGTGGCGGGGACCCGTTGTCTGGCCTCTGCCAGAAGTGTGAACAGATGGTCAGATAGTCATTGATCAAAAACTTCCCTCACATCTCCATCTTGTGGGTTATTGTTATTCTCTGTCCCCACATTAGAATCAAACAACTCTTTGCTTTGAACAGGAAGTCTTATTATATAAATTCTTCAGATCAAAAAATTCTTGAATGGATCTTGACGCGTACTGGAAATAATAAGTTTGCTTTGATATTCAAAGTTTGAATCTACATTTTAACCAGTTATTGTATCTAACAGTTAACACAGTCACAGGTGTTTGACAAAGGTTAAAGGAGCATGTTAGATTAGATTTCTACTTCCTTGAAAAACATAGCTGATCAGGACTCCTCCTGCGGTAAGCGTATTGTGTCACTTCCTGTTTCGTCACACTGTTTTGGGTCTCTGCCGAAGGATTGTTCACTGGTTAATCGTAGCTCTTGTTTTCTAAATTAGTGACTTATCTGTGTATAAACTATCACTTGGGGCATAAGATTTGTTTACGCAAACACCTCTCTCCTGAAATAACTTAACAAACTAGCTAACGCTAACTATACCTAATCGATCTAGCTTCGTTAGCCTAGCACCTAGCAATGTCTTCTCCGTCTCCTTCTCTCTCCTCTGACTTGCTCTGTCTGCCACATGTTTAGTTTTTCCTCTGCCTCCTTTAGTGATAACGGTACTTGTAATAAGTGTGATGTTATTGCAGCTTTGGAGGCGAGGCTCTCTGAATTGGAAGCACAGCTCCGCACCATGACAAACAATCCAGCTAGTCAGGCCCCGGTAGCTGGTGCGGACCAACCTAGCATAGCCACTGTTAGCTTAGCCACTGTTAGCTGTTCCCCAGCAGTACCAGAGCAGCCGGGAAGCCAGGCCGGCTGGGTGACAGTTCGTAAGCGATCTAACGCTAAACAGACGCCCCAGGTTCACCACCAGCCGGTTCACGTTTCCAATCGGTTTTCCCCACTCAGCGACACACCCGCTGAGGAACGAACTCTGGTAATTGGCGACTCCATAGTCAGAAACGTGAAGTTAGAGACGCCAGCGGCCATAGTCCGATGTTACCCTGGGGCCAGAGTGGGCGACATCGAATCCTATTTGAAACTCCTGTCTAAGGATAAACGTAGATACAGTAAGATTATCATTCATGCAGGAACAAATGAGGCCCGATTACGCAAATCGGAGGTCACCAAAACTAATATTGAATCGGTGTGTAACTTTGCAAAGACAATGTCGGACTCCGTAGTTTTCTCTGGACCCCTGCAGAATCTGATCAGTGACGACATTTATAGCCGCATGTCGTCATTCAACCGCTGACTGTCTAGGTGGTGTCCAGCAAACGATGTGGGCTACATAGACAATTGGAAAAGTTTTCGGGGAAAACCTAGGCTGATTAGGAGAGACGGCATCCATCCTACTTTGGATGGTGCCTCTGTCTTATCAAAAAATATGGCTGATTTTATTAGACAACAGAAAGATTGACAGTCCAGAGTTGAGCCTAGGACGCAGAGATCCAGTCCTACACGCCTCTCTGCAGTATCCTTACACCCCCCAAGTCATATTAACTATCATGTTCCTAGAAGCTCAGGCTGAGGTGGAGGAGTACCAGCAATCTATCACTCAAGCTTACCAATAAACCCTAGACCTAAACATAGTTATAACTCATTTGAGAGTCTTACTCTGAGCATCCTGTCCCAAAGCGATGCTGAAAAATTGGTTCATGCATTTGTTACTTCTAGATTGGACTACTGTAATTCTCTACTTTCAGGCTGCCCCAGTAACTCTCTAAAAAGCCTCCAATTAAATCCAAAATGCTGCAGCTAGATTACAGACTGGGATTGGTAAGAGAGATCATATTTCACCTTCATTAGCTTCTCTCCATTGGCTTCCAGTTAAACGCAGAATAGAATTTAAAACCCTTCTTCTTACCTATAAAGCTCCATCCTACTTAACAGATCTCCTAGTACCTGATCATCCTAATAGACCACTTCGATCTCAGAGTTCAGGCCTACTTGTGGTTCCCAGAATTTCCAAAAATAGAATGGGAGGCAGAGCCTTTAGCTATCAAGCTCCTCTCCTGTGGAACCAGCTCCCAGTCCAGATTCGGGAAGCAGACACCCTCTCTATTTTTAAGACTAGGCTGCAAACCTTCCTTTTTGATAAAGCTTATAGTTGGTTATATTCATGCTGCTATAGGCTTAGACTGCTGGGGGACTCTGCACTGAGCCACTTCCTCTTCTCTTCATTCTCTCCTCTCACCCCACATCTATAATGTCACCACTGTATGACATTAACTCTGTGTCTTCTTTGTCCCGTAGTCGTCTTTCTCCCTCTCTGTCCCCCTCTCTCTGTCCCTGTCTTCAGGTGTCCCTGGATTTGGCGCTGTGTGTCCCCCATTATGCAGCTACTGGTCCTACTAACCTGCTCAATGTGTTGTTGCTGCTTTTGTTGCTCTGTTCTTTTTTCTCTCCACTTTCCACTCAGCCCAACCAGTCAAGGCAGATGGCCGTTAATTTACCACCTACAAACCACCAGTTGGCAGAGAAATGCTCAAAGACAAATCGGAATCATCTTCCTGCTCAACTTTGTTTACAGCTGCTGAAATGTAGAACATTCTGACATTTTTTGTCTGATAGTTTCCCTATATGTGTCAAATCGGTGGTAATATATGGAATAAGGACCCAGGGTGGTGACGACGACGGGATGTGTAAAATAATAATTTATTTAAATAAGAAAAATTCTCTCCAAAGGCGAGGACAAGAAACATGCAAGCAAACCCTAAACAAACTAGACAAACTATGGGGACAAATAATCACCAAATAAAAACTACAGGAAATAGAAAGCAAGAAGTGAAGATCCAACTGAGGAAAAAGTTTACGAAACAGAACAGCAGATACAAACCTCACAAACTAAGCTAATCAGGGGTGGGAACAAAATAGCGACAAAGAAATAAAGGGAAAACTAAGGAAAATAAAGCACTAAAAAACACTGTTAACAACGAAGAATTAAGACAAGAGAAACACAAGTTACCAACTCCAAAATTTAACAGAACAGACTAACAGTAACTGAACTAATAACTAAAGTAAAAACAAAAGGAAAGTAGAAAGAAACACAGAAGAAAGCTAAACAAGCAAAGAGGCAAACCAGGATACTAAAACAGAAAAACAAAACACCAAACAAGAACCAGACAAAGAACCAAAGAAGGAAACCAAACCTCAGACCAAACGTGGCAAACTGGCACAAACGAACGAATGAAAAGCAATACTACACAATGAAAGGACAATACAGGAAATGAACAAAAACAACACCAACAAAAGTCCCAAATTTTGACAATGTGCTGACATACACATTCAAATATCTTAAAAGGACAGACTGATGTTGCACTGCTCTTTGTATATGACGTGTATGTGTCATCTAGCTGTTGTAATAACTGAAAAATAATTGACATGAATAATTTTGTGTATTTTAAAAATTATTCATATATGTAATTCATCTTTGTGTGTAACTGTGTCTCTGTAAAGATCCAGATCTGCAGGTGATAGTCAGACGATATTATAAAGGATATGAACTGAAGTGTCACAGCAGCTGTCGTCTACCACTTCATTCGTCCTACATCTGGTATAAGAATGGTGCAAAAATGAGAAATCAGGAAGAAATATCAATATTTCTTAACTACTATTATACAGACAGCTATTCGTGTGCTGTCAAAGGACATGAGGGTTTCCCTTCTCCTTCAGTGTGTGAGTTTCCTCCACAGTTTCTTCCACTAACTGAACATTATCTGATGTTTCTGTGTCTCAGTCATGTTGGTAGCACAAATATATTGACATTTCTAAATTAGCTGTTTAAAAATGTTTTATCTTTCAGGTGTTTATGATCAATACTGCAACACAGTGACTTACACTGACAGAAGCATTTGTGCCACTAAAGGTTCATCATTGAACATTTCATGTAGTTACACCAGTGTTAAATTTATAACCTCTAAGTTCTGGTTCCGGTCTGACCGTCGTCATCAGTGGCAGAATCCCTCACAGCCTGAGGATCTTAGGAAAGACTCCCAGTATTCAGGTCGTGTCCAGGTCTCTCACACAGAGACAGGACGCTCCACTCTGACAATCACTGACCTGAGAGAGACAGATTCAGCCCAGTATCACTTCACATTCAGAACACGGGACTTTGAATGGACGAGCAGTTTACCTGGTACAACTCTGACTGTCACAGGTACTGATCCGCACAGACCTCAGCACCACTTACGGGTTCATCAACTGTAACATAATATTATTTATCAATTATTAAGTATTTAGTAATGAGTTTTTGAAAAAGTATAAATTCTTTTTAGAGTTTTCTTTGGATGTTTTTCAAATCGAGCAGCAGTTTTTTACAGCCAGTTGTCTGCATCCCCCTGGTTGTCTGTGAAGGCATTTCATGTGATCCCTTACCAATGTACTTTCACTGTTGTGATCATTATGAAAAAACAATTTTGTGTATTAATAGTAGTTTTGAATAATCAAATTTCTGCAAATATTTCCCTTATTAAAACATATAATTCAGAAAACCATGTGTCATGTACGTATCCATAATGTACAATCGCATCTCAACCTTTTTTTTTTACTCCCCAACAAAACTGGTCCTCAGGGTGTTTCCTAGTGCTCCCTGACTCACATCTGAAACTCTAAAAACTTACTTTATAAAATAAACATTGTCAGAAAGTGTCACAGGCTGATTAAGGATAAAAATAGTTTCTGTGTGTTCAAATAGTATCTGTACGTGTGTATTCACATAGTGTCTGTATTAACCTCCATTCCCACTCTAACACTTAATAGCTTTTAAATTGCACATTTTCGACTGCTATTTTTTTTCACTGTTTTCCATGAGTTTGTCCCTGATGTGTCCAGGTCTCCGGGTGCAGGTGATCAGACTAACAGTCCTGGAGTCTCATACTGAGGCAGAGCTCGAGTGTCACAGCAGCTGCAGATCAGCTGCTCGTCTTTCCTACGTCTGGTTCAAGAACGGAGAGAAAATCACGAAGGAGGCAAATTCTTACAAAGACCAGTTTTATCCCGGAGACGTCGTCTCTTGTGCTTTAAAAGGACATGAGGATTACAGCTCCCCCTCAGTGTGTGAGTTTGATTCATATGGAACCAACCAGAGAGTCAAACCATTACGGTCTGTCCAATATGGAGTGAAGCTCCACTACTCACTGTTTGATGTTTCCTCCTCCAGATGCTCTGAAGGTGCCGTCTGTGTCAGCAAGTCCACAAAGTGAAATCATGGAGGGAGGTTCAGTGACTCTGACCTGTAGCAGTGATTCTAACTCAGCAGCTAATTATACCTGGTACAAGAAGAACCAAACCGAGATCAACAAAGAACCACAGCTTGTATTCAGATCCATCCAGTCCTCTGACTCTGGACAGTATTACTGTACAGCTGAGAATGAGCTGGGGAGGAGGACATCTGAGGACGTCTTCATCAATGTGGAATGTGAGTAGAATGTAGGTAGTAAAACAACAGATTATGAATTTTTACTTTTTAGGTTTTTCAATCTTGGCGATGTGAGACTGATTATATATTAAATCATCTCCTCCAGATCCTCCAAAGGTTCCCTCAGTGTCAGTGAGTCCCTCTGCTGAGATAGTGGAGGGTAGTTCAGTGACTCTGACCTGTAGCAGTGATTCTAACCCAGCAGCTAATTATACCTGGTACAAGGAGAATGAAGACTCACCAAAAGCTTCAGGACAGATCTTCACCATCACTGACATCAGACATGAACACAGTGGGAATTATTCCTGTGAAGCCAAGAACACAAGAGGACGTCAGAACTCCACCTTATGTTTGTTTGTTATTGCAGGTAATTTATTGCTTTGAGTTCTGCAAACCATGCAGCATGTGTCATGAAAACGCAAAATAATGCATGAAAACTTAAATATTCTATTAAAGTCAAAAACCATCCATTTATCAGGCTGTGTGCTTTCATTAAGACGAAACTTTGAGCAGCTTTTCACTTGACTTTACAGTCTGGGCCTCTGAACAGTAGTCAGAAAAACATCATGTGAGTTCAAATTACATGAGAGTGGCTCAACCTTGGTATCACAATGATGCTGGATTAATTAGCGCTGCTGCCTCACAGCTAGATGGTCTATTGCAGGGGCGTCAAACTCCAGGCCTCGAGGGCCACAGCCTACACTGCATGTCCCTCTGCCGATTACCTGGATCAGGTGTGTTGAGTCAATCAGAAACTGCAAGATGAGGGTTGTACAAGGAGAGTTGGAAAACAAGCAGGGCTACAGCCCTCAAGGCCTGTAGTTTGACACCCCTGGAGTATAGTTTGAATCCACAGGCTGAAACACAGGAGATGTTTCATCTCCAGCTGCTCTGTGACAGCCTCAAACATCCAGTGATGGACAGTAAAGCAGTGATGTTGCAGGCACATGCACCATAGGCCTGGACAGGTTTTGTTTCTGCTATGAATCAGTGATTCTAACTCAGCAGCTAACACTCAAATGAAGTGTCACTGTTCCCTGGATTGTTCCCCAGGATCCTGGAAATCAGCAGCATCTGGAGGAACCACTGCTCTTCTCCTACTTCTCCTTGTCCTCTGTGTCTTCTTATGGATTAGGTGAGCAGCTTAGTTTCACTAAATCATTGAAAGTCTGTTTGTCAGGATTCAAACATTTAGTCTGTTTTTAACCAGGAAAAAGAAGAAACCTAAGGAATCATCTGAGCCTGAAGAGGGACCAGACAACAGGGAACAGGTGAGACTGGTTCAATTCAGCTTCCTGTTTCACCTCTGTCCACACCCACAATCAGGGATCAGTGTGTTTGGCTTTGGTCCTAAATGTGCTTCGATGAACCAGTAACATCATCCAACAGTGGCTTCATGAGGTCTGAGTGGCAGCAAAGTTAGAAGACAAACCACCAGGGGTTAGCAAAAACTAGTTAGTCTTTACAGGAAAGGAACCTGTCTATGGACAGATGAGGGTCCTGGACTCGTGCACCTGGACAGCACAGTGAGAAGTTAAACCCTGAAGATCAGCACAGACACGGTTTTCAGGGCATGTCGACTAACTCAACTGACTAAAAGGTTCTTGTGTTGACATCAGCGATACTTGGTCCATCATTTCTGCAGCTGCTGGTCTTTCCAGGACAGACCTCTCCAGTCAAGTTAAACACAGTTTACCACATGTCAGGTGTGTAGCTGAAGCACTTTTGTCTTTGCAGCGTCTACAACCAGAGGAGCAGGAAAACCTTCAATACGCCAGCGTCCGATTCTGCAACACACAGACAGATTCTGTTTATTCCAACATCAGATCAGCTCGGCCTCACAGACACAAGGAGGAAGAGGAAGTTGCTGAATATGCTGCTGTCAGATTTAACTGTTTAACTCCTGCCAAGAGATGATCAGCTCCTCACACAGTATCTTCACCAAACTAAAAGTAACTGAATTCATTCCTTAAAGCATTTTCCTGCTGATTCTATATTTTAATCATTGTGGGTATTTTTCATGTCAAACTGGAACAAACCGAGCTCAGCACAGCAGATGGTCAATGTCACCACATATCAGTTCCAGAAACACAGGTCTTTAATCAGTCTAGAAGCAGTTTCAGTCCCAATTTCACTCAGAAGAACAAAACACGTGGATGAAAACATCCCACAGGTGAGTCAACGACCTCTTGACTCCACAGACAGTCGAGTCTTGAACTGATGAAGCTTGTCAGACGGGAGGTGAAATGTCTTCGACGACTCCAAAAGTCCAGTTGGAAACTCGTGTTCTAATGTAGATGTTGTTTCCAAACGCTGCGACTAGATGATAGTAAAGAGACGCATTTTCCTGATCAGACCATTTCTGCTCCCAGTTCTTCACATGATGGGCTGTGTACTGGATTCTTTTTTTAGTCACTGTTTTTGTCTTTGTGGATTAAGAACCAATATTATATTCTCCCTTTAGAAATAAATGTTAACTTTCTTTACATTTAGTCATTTCGCAGATTCTTCTATCCAAACATCTTTCCTTTTTGCTTTTTGATAACTTACTGTGTCATTGCTTATATATTTACTAACGTAATTACAATTGAATCTTTGTACTCATACTTTCCATTTTTAGCATTTTAATTGCACCTCAATATTAATTATTTTATTGACCATTTTTCACTTGCAAAAAATCTTTTTGTATTTTCACTTTAACTTTATTTTCCTGCACATTTCTCGCATCAGTCTTTACATGTTTTATGGTTTTGAAGCTCATTGTTTTGCCTTTTGGCTCCTTAAATAAAGTTGAATTGAATTGAAATTGAACTCGTTCATTCCTTTTATTTTGTTTGTCTCGACTCGTCTCCTGTCAGTCCAGAATGCAGCGGCTCAGTTTTTGACGTCTTCGAAACATTCTACCACATCACATCTGTTCTCCGTTCTCTGCCAGTTGAGTGTCGCATCAACTACAAGATTTACATTTTTGCTTTTAAGGCCTTTCGTGGCACTGCTCCTCCATATCTATCTGACTTGATCCTTTCTTACGCTCCTGTCGGGTCTTTGCGCTCAGAGTCAATCACGAGACCAACACTAAGCGATGGGGTGAGCGTGCCTTTTGTGTTTTGGCCCCATGACTCTGGAACTCTCTTCCTTTGGAGATCAGGACAACAACTGATCAGTTTTTATTTGAATCTTCACATAGCATTTGAGGGGATGTCTGTCGTATGCTTTTATTTAACATTTATTTCTCTTTTTTT